>VUYV01000083.1:3137866-3281604 GCA_008711295.1 Anarhynchus alexandrinus | reverse complement strand
AGTGCCAGCTCTTCCTGAAGTGTCAGCTCAAATTCGAGCAAGTTCCCCTTGTATAGCAAGTGCCATCACAATTAATGTCAAAACATCCTAGGCAGCGACTGCTATCTCAATGGGACAAGACTTTTGAGATTTTTACATATTGGCAGAAAGCAGCAGTATCTAAGTATTTCCCCTTTGCCATCTTTTATTTTTCCTGAGATGCTTACGGAATAGCTTGATATTTCCATATAAAAATCTGTGTGTCTGCATGAGCCTGCATCATGTCAGTCGACACACACTATGTATGTATTGGAATCTTTTTCCTTCAGTACTGAGAAGTCAATTCCTTCCTTTTCTCACAGCTGCATCCTTCATTGCCAACTTGTTAAGTTTTCCAGCTGCCACCATGAAATCTGAGACGTGGTACCTCAGCCCTTGTTAGAAGCCATCCTACTATTTCTCTTCAAACTCTCTTCTAATACTCCTTTTTTATTGCAATGACAACAAAAAGTTTTGACACATGTACCGAGACCACTGTCTGTCACAGTGACCAATGCTCTTCCACAGTCTCCTTCAACTGCATCTGGCCTGCACCCATCTGCTTCCTTTTGGTTTATATTTAGATTATTAATGCTTTGAAAAACAGACTCCTCTGGTTTGTGCCTAGCACACCAGGGGATAAACAATACTTCAGATAACCACATGGTCACCAAAATACCTTCGCAAATCCAGCCCCAAACCTCTTGCCGCTTGCTGACTAGCTTCAGTCTATCTTCCAAGGGTTGTGCTGCTCCCTGTCTGCAGCATGATGGGGAATGCCGACACAGTCTGTACCAACCTCACCACACATTTACGAATGTCTTGCCAGCAACAAACACCATAACGAGAAAAAAAGGATCCAAATGTACTACATTCTGCCAGAACTCAGAGCAAAGAGCTGCTGGTGCGTTTTGTCTTCCATATGCAAGAGGGATTTAAGACAATACACAGTTCCTTCAAGAAATACCTCCTGACTCCACAGGGATAAATACGTGGAAAATATAGAAGCCATAGGTACCAGATTCCCAACTGAGAAAAATTAGCAGGACACAGCATATTCAAAGACACTTTTAAAATAGTGAAGACTTATGCCCTTAGTGGCAGTTGTCACAAATTCCTGATAATCACCAAGACACAAGTTGTGCCTGTTTTGATACAGGAATATAGCTGGGCAACCGCCGAGCTTGCAGCTACTACGCCAGCTTGTTCCATCAAGGCAACTTTTTCTTGATTCCCAGCTGCACTACATATTCCTCTCCAAGACGCAGAGAGAAAAAGCAAGCGGGTCACATATTTAGCAAATGACAGTAATTCCCTGACGATGATAAAAAGCAGCTTGTCTATCACCAGCCTGCTTTTGTGTTTGACTTTGAGGCACATTATCTTTGCAGAAAATAAAATGCAAGTAATGAAAGAGAGAAAAACAGAGCCTGTAAACAACTAAAAGCAAACCTCACAGGCTGACAAACTTAACTAGAGTGTAAGAGAAAGTTCAGTGCCTGCCAGTTTTGTATCCTACCATGGGGTTCAGTGCTCCTTCCAATGTAGGCGCTCACAGGACTCCCCCATAAAGCACAGGAGAGGCAGAGAGTGCACACAGACAGAACAAGCAACTCGCTACACTTGTCCTAAAATGCTCTTAAATGTCTTCTCTCCCCCATCAGCTTCCTTCCTTCCCACAGAGATGTCCCAGCTGCAACAATGCAGTGTCACGTAAGCTTGACAACAGTCTATCTTACTCAGTAGCCTTTTGTTTAACGCCTTAAATTTTCCCTACATGAAACCACTCTTTTCAACATACGCTACTCCTACACTTAAAGCTCAATTTGAGCTTAACATGCTTTGTGTTAAGGCAAACCCCTCTGGTTTTGCCTCTGGTGTGGACCTGAGCACGCAGCAGACAACAAAGCCTGTTTTCATGAAAGGTATGTTGTTCTTGTGCTTTGGTGGCAGGGGGGTGGAGGTGGTGGGCAGTAACACCACTGCTTAGACTGTATTCAACAACAGCGACCTTTCTATCCTGTCTGTGCAGCACCTAACGGAAGGGGCTCATGGCCTGTTACAGCTGATTGTAGGTGCCACTGATGAAAATAACACTAATAAACTTAGGGATTATATCTTTAAGCCATCAGCTTCAGAATGTCAACACCGCATATCGTGACCACGTCCATCAAGTGTTTAGTTCAGTTAACAACACCTCATGCAACAACGCTCACTAACAGTGAGTCCCAGCACGAGTCTTTATAAAGGAATTATTGCAGGGGATGCTATGACAGTAAGTGCACCTACCACACTCGGGCCATCCAACTAGATTGCACATATGATGAAGTCCTCAGCAGTAATTATTTTGTACACTAGAACAAGAAGAATGATGAAGCAGTAATTTCTAAAGTATGTTTCCACGATATTAAGGAATCAATGCTTCAGAGCGAGGATTATTAAATACAGAGTGGTAGTTAGAAAGAAAAAAGGGGAGATTTTAATCAAGATATAGAGGTGTCTCTCATTTCCATCTTTTAAGAAGAAAAGCTACTTGAATGAGGATGAATGGATGGATATTAGGCAGCACTGAAAGACAGTAACGAATAGCCTCGAAATTAAAAGCACAAGAAAGGAGAAAAATCTTTTCTGTTGTATTGATTGAGAGCGACCGCATGACAGTCAAATAGTCTTGTGCTATATGAGAAGCCGTCAAATACAACCCTATGAAAAACTGGAAGTGTATGGCTGCAGACAGCCGTTTTCCTTCCATCAGAGCACTTCGTTTCTCGAGGCTATGCAGTCATGTTAGGACAGCATGCCTTCCGTTTGGTGCGTTTTCCCCATTGTTTTCAGCTGCTCATGTTACATCTCACAATTAGGCAATGTGTAATGCAACCAGACATTCACTCTACAAAACTGGAAACACAAACAGAACTAAATACTGCTGAGAAGGCAAATATAAACTGCAAAAGCCCAACTGTAGCCCAGACCTCACCAGCAAAACACTATCATCAATGTGAGGTCAAATTTCAGAAACTGCCACTGAAGTGACATTAGTCCTTTCCAAAGGAGAGTGTGCCCAGCACTGCAAAATACACCCGCATAACTCTGCGCAGCCCTATGTCCCTGGTGCTGTTACTCTGTTCGTGCATAAGGAATACACAGCAAAAGAAAGAGGACTTCTGTTTCTGCAAGTGAAATTTAGATTAAATCCCCCACTAATAACATGAACAAGAGGTTAATGTCAAATGCAAAAGTATTCATTTCAGCATTCTGTTACAGTTTCTCTGTTAAGATATATTCTTACTTCAGGCTACAAATACAGTTATATCAGAACCGAGCCTCAGGTAAGGTAGACAGTTTACAAGAACTTGAAGACAAACGGCACCCCTTCTCTGAAACACGTTTATGGCTAAGGAGGACCTGGCCTATGCAGTAACCCAGCTACCCTTTTATTGTATTTCCATGGCACCACTGCCATCATTATTTATAAATAAATACAGCAATTAAGATTCAGTTTGCGTTACCTTCAGCAACCCCTGTCTGCACCCTTCCACTCTTTGGCAGCTTGCAACGTAGCTTGTATAATTCTAGAAACATCATGCCATTCACTGGGCAAAATCTTGCATATTATGCAAATTCCCATGCGACAATGGATTAGTATACTGCAATGATTGAGCCTAATTTTATATTTACTAGTGTATTATTTTACATGTAATATTTGAAAGTAAACACTGCCAATAAAGACTAAAAAAGTCAAAATCAGACAGTCATCCCTTCAACAGCCTTCTCTCCTAACTGCAAACAATAAATCACTTCATATAAGTAGTTTTAAGCCATAAAACTGCAAATAAGGCATTTTGTGCTGAAAATTGATTTCTATTGAGAACTATACCTCCATGCAACTTAATTTGTAACTGACATGGATTGCCAACAGGGCTTGCAGTATAAAAAACAGATGACAGTAACTAATCTAGCTGCATATTGGTAGTCTTGCACCTTTGATATAAATGGAACTTTGGGGTGTTTTTTCATAAATGCAAAGCACCTAAAATAGAAAGCTATTTGTGCAAAATTGAAGTGCAAGTTAAAGTGCTGTTGCAATACATCTCAAGAGCTCAACTATGGTATACTTTAATTTTTCTTTTTCATTTGTTTTTAACATTTATTACATCAGGGTATGATCAGGCATTAGGAAGGTGAGATTTAGTGTTTCACAATAATCAGAGCAGACCTGAACAGAAAGCACTTGTACTGTGATAATGCCAAATAATATCTTTGCCTGACTCTTAAGATACACTAAAAATAAAAGCTCTGCATTCATGCACTACATTAGTGATGAAAAGGAGCCCCAGAGAATGTCTTATTTCTGCAGCGTGGATTATCAAGCTGCCAAGAAAGAACTACTGCAAACTATTTTTATGATGCTTGTTACTGGTAACTGAGGAAATTTATGTTGTCACATAGGAAACACGGATTATTAATACTTCAATAGAATAGCAGTTGTCATAATGAAATCAGCCTGCCTGTAAGCCAAAATAAAATAAAAATGAAAGTGAGATTGTGCTCTAGCCAATTTCTGAACTTCAGCATAGATACAAGATGTTATGATAGACCTGAGCTTATTCACCTTCTCATCACTGGACAAACTGGGTTAGTGGTTAGTTGTTTGCTTGCTCATTTGATTGTTTCTTGTCTTTAGCAAAGCGGCCGGTTCAGTACTACCAGAAATGAGAACTGATTCAATACATTCCTATTCTACATCCTCAGGGAATGCATGCAAGTAGTAAAACAATACTTGGATTGTCTGAATCAATTAAATTATATTATTCACACAATTGAAGTTAATTTCCTGACCCAAATACTGTTCTGGATTAGAATTACACTGCTCAGTCTTTTGCAAGAGAAAATACTACATGGATTATTCCCAATGACTGTTGAAAATACTTCACGTACTCAACTTTTACCTGGAATTTTCTCAGAGCCAGAACAAATTGTATCACCGGCTTTGATGGGGACATGATTTTCCCAAAGGGTGTTGTTTAAAATAAAGAGTGTACCTAAGTACCCTCGACGTAGAGACTTCTTTTTGTTTTCCCTAAACTGTAGCTTGGATGCAAAGGCATTTTAAACCAACCACACAAAAAGGATACATAGACTAGAGACACCCCTCACTATTCTGCTGGCCTTTTTGCTGGGAGCCTTACATGCACGTTAATACATTTACGTACTCTGTAAAGTTTATAAAGCCATCACTGAATATAATTAAAGGTATATGTTCTTCCAACTGACTTTTTTTTTTTTGAAGGAGGTCATAATGTTGATTTAAGTAACTGAAATTGTGCATGTGAATGTTTAATGAAAATAACGGCAAGTTAGTAACATGTAAGTGGAGACAATTTATTGTCACATTCCCATTTCATTGGACTTTCTTATTCCCAGTTACAAAGACAGTTTCTAAAGTTGTAATAAGATAATTTCCTCTCCCCTTCCCGCTACCTGTGAAGATTAAAAAGAATAAAAGGATCTGGTATAAAACCTGAAGGATACAAAATTCACAGTTAAACGCCTGTAATCCCTACTCAGCCTGCAGAGGGTATATCAAATGGTCTCTTTTTCTTACATTGACAACACGCTCAAGCAGGTCACGATTTTTTAAAACACGAGCCCAGCAGCAGCCCCAGAAGATGCCTTCAATGTCTCTTCGCAGCAGAGCGCAGTAGCACACAAAAACACTGAAGCAAGTGCCTAAGTACAACAGTGGTAGCATGGTGGTCCTGACCCACCCTTACATGGTCTGCTTCTGGACGGAGTTGTAACAACATTCCTACTGTGACCACCCCTCTGCCTGCCCCTAAGCTAACGTGCATTTCTGCTAGGTACCGCACATGTTACAAAACCAACCTTGTATCACGAGAATAGCAGGAGGTGAAATAGAGAAGTCATCCAGACTTCAGGACTCATTTCCTGAGCTTTGTACCATAGACGCATCAGTCTGGGGTATGTCACATGTAGTCAGACTTATTTATATTAAGTTTATTTTACAGCACACCACTAAAGAGAGGACTTAATGCCAGTGTAAATAATTTACTCCTCCCTTCAGGTGTGTGCCCAGAGGAGTTAGAGCAATTAAGAATCAAGCCTTACATGGGTAACGTCACTCAAGCTCCTAGATGAAAATGATCAAACACAAAATGAAGACTTTGTGATGCGATTCCAATGATGAGTAAACACCATGTGATGATGAGGCTAGCTAAAGCACCAAATTTGGTTACCACCCTGAAACTCAACATTTCCTTCAGCTACAGAAGTAGAGAATTAGAATTCAGTGTGATCAAATGGAATTTACACTGTAGTGAAGAAAAAATATTAAAACCCACAATTACCTTTGCGCTCCTTGAGTTATTTTATATACAGAGAGCCTAAATTTTCCCATAAACCTTAAACTGTGCAAAATCAGCATCACGTAAAAGATTTTCAGTAAACCAAATCTGCAGCTATATTTTTTCCAAGAGATCCATTAATACTTCTGATTAATCAGAAAAACACTAAGCAGCATTTGTTGAATCACAGTTCAAGTGGTATTCTCATTGGGGGCTTCATTTGCAGCCACTGACAAAATAGGTGCCATGATTGAACTGAACTGGGTATAATTGACCAAACACCAGCTTAGTTGTTCTGCGACAGAAATATGACTAGGAATGACTTTTTAAATAAAAAACCCACAGATCACAAAGATAAGGCCTGTCCAGGACAGGATACTACCCAAGAACTGCCACCAATGAAAGATCAATGTTTTTGTGTACTGATGGGATTCCCACACGTTTGCGAGACGGAGGCAACAGTGGTTAAATCACAGGAATATACACTGGGCAATTTCCCGTTCCTCAGTTCACTGTGAACTACTTAAAAAAGCCACATGATCTTTCTGGAGTGCTGTCAGTCAATCTCTGAGGTGATGCTCAGAATATTTCTGTGCCTCCCAGAAATCTTAGGAGGATATATTTTTTTTTTATCCTGAGGATATGCCTGGACATCACTGCAACTGAGACCAAAGAAAATACGCATTGAAAATTCACCTTCACTCACAGTAACAGACACCTCTCAAAGCAGAAAGTTTCAGCCTGTCACAACTGGTTGAACCTTTGACTGCAATTCCACAGCCATTTCAGCGCTTTTAAGCCCGGGCTGATACAGGTCCACCTCCTCATTGCCAGACCTGACTTGCCCACGCGTAGCCCGGCACTGGTATCAAACACTTCTGTGATAGCACCGCAAGACAATTTAGGAAGCCAAGGGCTAACCTAACAACAAAAACCGAAATCAGAAAAAGGGTTACTTTTCAGCTGGATCATCGCTGTCAGTGACGATAACACTCATGGGAAATATTTTAATTTTGTCTGAATTCACTTGGAGAACTATTCCAAAGAATGTTGCTATGTTTACACATCGTTATTTTCACTCTTAAAACTTAAGCATGTGCTACCGCTAAAATGCCAAAGTCAAGTTGTTTTGCCCACAGTGAAACAAAGCAAATACATAACTCAGTGGAGACACCCTGAAATGTTGTTTTTTCATTTGTATTTGGATTACCGGGGAAATAAAAATCTGAGACTTTTTGAATAGCTCATTCCAACACAACATCCTATGTTCCCATATCAAACACCAGGAATTTAGCAACTACTGCACAGGACCAAACCCGGGTTTGCATACTGTCTCACAGCATAAACCTTCCAGCCTGAAGTTTAGTATCTTACAAGACTGTAAAAAATTTGTCATAAATTAAACTAGTACCTTTCCATGCTTATCATATGACCAGAAAGATATTGTTTGCTCCAGGAGTTCATAATCTAATCAGACAAGAGGCAAGAGACAGATGAAGGCAATACAAAGAAACCTTAAGACAATACTGACTGTCATCAAAGTGGCTTCCAACATATATCCCGTGGATGGGTTTTTTTGTAGGTACCATAGCAAATGAATTCTCCTTAAGCATACTCCATGTGGATATTTGCTGCTAACCAAAGCAATGCTTTCTTCATCACTGGCACAAGAGGCAGTTTCTTTGGATTGCTCAACTTCCAGAGTCCCAGAAACAGACAGGTAACTGTAAAAAACATCAGTCATGGAACACTGGAGAAATTTCTATTTTTAAATATTTGGAACAAGTATAAACAACTGCAAAGATGAGAAAAATTGCAGTTTGTTGAAAGTGTTAAGAGACAGATGCATTAGATAAACAGGGAATCTCACCCTTGCTGTATTTCTAAGATTTATTTGAAATTTTTGAGAAGAGCTAACTGTGCACAAACGCACAGTTTGGATGTTTCCAGCCACATCAAGTATTTATTCATCTATCAGAAATATAGCAGAGGAAGCACATTCAGATAAGCACATCCCTACAGCTCCCTTAAAATGCAAATCAGGCAATTGCTTCTGTTCCAGCTGTCAAGCCATTTAATAGACCTTTACATGATCTTCACAGAAAACAATGACTGTTCTGTATGCCGCCAACAACAACAACAGCGCCAGGTCTAAACAAGGAATATTAGTGTTGAATCAAGTGTCCCGAGGACTTTCTTCCATCAAGAACACCACTTTCCGATTTGCATGATTCGTGCTAGTGCCCTGTGTAGTAGTTTAAAAAAAAAAAAGTTTACCTTCTGCTGGGGAATTCCATTATTTTTTGTTTGGTTTTCCATTAAAAGCAAAATTTAACAGACTCTGCTTAGCTCAAATGCATTAAATTACATAAATATGGACTTAACAGAAACACTTTGTTCATTTGACTGCAGAGCTCTGTAAGGCACCCTGTAAGCACCAGAAAATTTAAGAACTTCAATGGACATTTTACAAAACATTATTGGATAATCAGTACCGGGGACAGAACAATAAGAAAGGACTCCAGCTTCAGTAATTATTTTTTTTCCCCTGAAGTTGTGGAAGCACAATGGTTAGAACACAAGATGCATCCAAAGCTTAATAATGTTAGCCCACCTCTTTTTCCACCACAATACCTATTTAGCTCTCCTTTCCCAGCAAATGTTTTCAAATTCTATTTGCATCTTTTTAGAATATATTTTCCCTTAGTAGAATCTGGTGAGTTGGTTTGCCATGCACATATTGATATACAGACTTTATGAAAAGACTTCCAAAAGAGAACCACAGGTTTCTGCAGTTTTCTTTGGGTACAATTAATTTCAGCAGAGTTTTCCTCAGCCCCCTCCATTTGCCAGCTTACGGTCTTAGTCCCAATTAAAGCATTTAGAACTGGGCACTTTTAACAACGTCTTTTAAGGAATGCAAAATCATTTTGGTTTCTGGAAGCCGGGAAACTATGATCGAGTGTGACTATGTTCCTCTTACAGGCAGTATTAAGTCAGTGTGAATAATTATTTCTTTTTCTTTGTGACTGATTTGAAGGAGAAGTCGGTAAAACTTCATTAAACAAAACCTGAAATAACAGCATATAGAATAAAATTAGGTATCTCCATTTTATTTTTTTCCCTTTTTTCAACTAAATTTTACTTTTCACTGGTACTTCAGGAAAGGAAACTGAAATCTTATTTCCCATCAAAGCATTTCCACTAATCTCATAGACATTTGGTGAATTGTAATCAAATTTGTAAGAACATTTGATTACTCCAAAGAACATTTTTTGAAGTTACAAATCTTACCCATTCAAAGTACTTTGCAAAGCTGTAATCCCTGTTCCTATCGTGGTCGTTTTGCATTTTTTAATTTTTGCTGGGCCTGAATAAAATGTAGCACTGGTTCAGCCGCAGAAAGTTCCCATTCTCTTCATGCATGTTGCAGTATTCCTAAATGCAGAAAATTCCCAGGAAAGGTATTCCATTGAATATCGTTACTCCTGAAAAGACTTTCAGAGTTATTGGGATTCACCTTGTAGAACTACAGCTGGCAACAGCTCTTTGTTACAGCAGTCTGTCCTCTAGGCTGTAAAAATGCCGACTTGTTAGTGGCAACAAACCCTTGAAAGAAATTTCATTAACAATTCAAGTTTGCTTTATGAGCCTTGATTCATGTTTTGATTGTTATAGTGATTTTATGTACATCTTTGGCATGAGTAACAAACCTAGAATTTGGATTGAAATTACACTCGTAAAATGCAGGTATTTACTCTTCTCTCACTGTACCCGCCACCTCATAAACTAGGCTATCTTGACCTGAAGTGTATTTAATATTTAAAGGTTACAATTCTTAGAGGCTCATGTAATAGAAGATATAGACCAATTCCCAGACTGACAAACCCCATCCACAGAAGTTCAGACTTGCTGCCCTTTAAAGAGACTTTGCCTTCATTAACAGAGGAACCCAGAGTAAGAAAGGTCATCTCAATATTCTCCCTTGAGTGGTTTTTCTCACAGTGCCTTTTTCCAGCCTTGCCTGACACCTACTTCTTCTTCAGATTCACTTCCCAGTAAATTAGCAATTTATTTACCCTTTTTCCTAAGGGAATCGTCTGTCAGGCAGTGCAAGATACTTCAAACAAACACTGGCAGTCCTTCACCTCAAAAGCTTTCAAACAGCTTTTTTCAAACCCATTAATTCAGAGTTTAGGAAAACCAATAGTTAATATTTAGATTATCTCTTAGAGCATGTTTTTAATTCCACTCTTGGAAATGAGGCCCCTGTGTTGGTTGCTGGATAAAGCGCTGAACTGAGGCTTTTATTCCAAATTCTGCCATTTCCAATCTTATATCTCTGGCAAATTGCTCAAGTGACAGTTCTTCTCCAGGCTGCAAAGTCATTTATTGGGTGGCTCCAGGGAAGGTCACTCTCCCCTCCTTTCTTCACTGTTTTGTTTATTTACTGTATGCATGTTATATTTAACATGCTATTAATTTCCTTTGAAAAGTTTTTTGAGGTCTATGAATGAAATTAAGGTGGTATTAGTTTAAATAGGTTGTTCATCTGATCCTGTCAGACAATCCTCTGCCTTTCTTAAGGGAAATTCAGGAAAAATAAACATGGGCATTTGCATGATTGGTATTCACCTTGAATACATACATCACTGTGGATGGTTATAAATAAAAACATTTCTATTGTGTCTCACAGTGTTAAAGAAAATCATCTTTGGTGATAGATGTTGCTTGAACGAGAGCAAAGCTACAGAACTCATTTCTTTAATGAGTTAAACCAACAAACCCAATGCTAATTCCTCTAACATAGATTAAAACTAAAGTTGACAGTATATCGCTAGCCAAAAAGAAAACACACACTATTTGTTTCAGAGGGAGGCCCCCGAAGTATTAAAATAAGAATAAGAGATTGTTTGCAGCCTGTGCTGCTCAGTGCATTGCTGCGACACGTCTGCTGCTCAGAACTCAACTGCACGGCCCTGGGAGCGCTTGTGACCGGAGGGGATAGAGAAGGGGCAAACACTGTCAGTTTTCTTGCTGCACATAGTCAAGCAAACTGTATGTTCTGCGAAGGGTGATGAGCAGAGGCAGCCACCAGCCCATCTGCGTACGGAAAATTTGGCACAGTCTCCCTTTCTCACTGCAGATGCTGAGTGCCAGATCTAGACGTTTGACCTGGATAATAATGCTTGGTGTAACGATTCAAGGTCAATACGAATAGAGAAGAGACAGAAACACCTAACAGAGCGCAACAATGCAGGAAAACGTGCACAGGTTCCAAAACTTGATGTAGCTACTGACTCCCCGCAGTCAAACGCAGTGCAAAGACTCCCCAGTTAACCAGACCCAAGATAACTATGAATCAGTACAGAACCACACAGATCTCTTACCACCTTACACTGATCTACACTCAAGCTACGAAGTCTTAAAAGTTCCTTCACATAAACAAAGCCAATTTAAATATCCGTGAACTTATATACTATATAAATAACATACAGTACTGAGTTAAAGCGCCCAATCTGTCACACAGTACGTCTTCTGGCACAACACTCTCCTCTGCACGCTGCTATCTCACCTTTTACCTTTTGTCTATGCTTGTGTGCCTATCCTGTCTCTTCAGTCTGGCTTCACAGTCCCATACAACACAGCCACAGCAAAAAATACCTAACAAAGAAGGATGAGAGCATGAAACACAGAAGGATAATCTGCCTTTGCAAAACCCTGTCTCAAAAGCAGTTCTTGTCAAAGACAGTCTGGGGAGGACTTGTGCAGACTATTCTCCTAACACGTTCCTTCCTCTGAAGTTGGATAACCAAACTATTTTTATATTTCAGTATAACAAGAGTTAACATGCAGTTTTTACGGTCACCTAACAATAATACAAAATATGTTTTCTGAAAAAAGTGGTGGAAGCTTACTGTGTAAGCTATGTCAGCTAAGCTACAGAAAGCACTTGAGGATGTGCCTAAATTAACCTGGCAAACAAATTATGCAGATGACCTATGAGATCTGTCTACGCCTTTTAGGACTGTGTTTTCCATTTCACTAAGTGCATAAAATTAAGCAAAAAGCCATTTTCAACAAGACAGACTTTAGTCAATTATTCTAATGAGTACCTGACATACTGATGCTAATTAATTGGTGACTGATTATACATCTTTTAGGAGTCAAGACAACAACTTCATGTTGAATTTAACGAACAAAGCTGGAGTTGCACAGCTAGAGTTCATGTCATGCTAAATTAGCTGCATGTTAATTGGATTAAATTACTTAAAATAAGTTACAAAATGTTTGACCAATGCTGTTACGCAACGCCAAATTGAGAGGTGACATTATCCTATCTGTCAGAGGAGCACAGGATGAAAAGCCAATTTCTTGTTCTAGAAGAGTTCTCGTGACTGTGCTTTGTTTCGGAATGAGTAAGAGAACCCTTAATAGCGATCAATCAGTAAACTTGCACGGAGAATGAACCAGGCAGAGCAGGGTCCCAAATGTTTGCCTCCTGCCCTAACTGCCCCTTCTGTTATTCAGGATCAGACAAGTTCTCTCTCTCAAATTACATCCCTAAAAATATTTCCACATAAACTCCTTGCAGTCTTGAAAACACCCAGCCTGCTACATTCAGCATTTCCCACTAAGGGAATTCCTGGAAGCATTAATACCTTAAATATTATGTTATTGTTTGTGTTAGGTTAGCATCCAAAACCTCTCAGATGGAGAAAGATGTTTCTTGTGTTGTAACCATCCAAACATTTGAGTGGAGCCAGCACCTAACCATAAAGACTACAAGCTAAGGAAACAACTGGCTTGTGTTATAATTATAGCACAATAGCAGCAAACTACGAAAAGAAGTGTAATTATTTTTCTTTTTGTCCATCTAGTAGACCCTAAGAAAGTTCAAAAAAAGTCTCAAAAAGATTATTTTTCCTCTTTTCTAAAAAAGAACATCTTTAGTGCACAGTAAATTAATGCCACGCCATCAGATCTGAACTGCACAGCAAGAAATCCACTGGAGAATCAAGTATGCAGGTATGCTCGATTCACACATAAGGCAAATAAACAATACCATTTCTGGGAACATGGCTTTTGAAGGATTATGTCTGTGGAACAGGATGTAACACAGGCTGGCCTCAGGTAGCATCATTTTCCCCTCCAGGGGTGTGAAGCTATTAATGCCTTTATTCTACTGTAATTGAATCTTTAAAACTGTAGTGGTGAGGGCTTATACATTTAGATTCAGAAGTCTCAGATTCAATTCCAGCAGAGAATTTTTCCAGGTCTGTTGACAGTGAGATGAACGCATTTTGAGTACATACTTGTCACAATAGGGGAACGAAAAACTATCAATTTATGTCTTAAACTGAAGAAGAGAGGAAATGGAAAGACAACCATTTATATTCTGTAAGACAAATGTGTTCAAAGTGTGGAACTAAGCTTGGCTTTAAGGGTATTAACAATACTTTGCCAGTTACATACCGTGATGCCCAATACTTTAAAAACACAGTTGTTTTAAATGGCTGAAAGATAACATAATAGTAAACTACTGTTTGTTGTGTCCTGGTGCCTCTAGACCCTGGCCACGATGTGTGATCAGTGTCCAGAATGGACAGAAAGCTGCTGCTTTTCAGCAGATGGTGATCGAGTCCAAAGTCAGACCAGGCAGAGATACTGCGCACTGTCAAGACTGTTGATGTCAGTGGGAACTAGCGGTATTGAACTGAGAAAACTACCTACACTTTCCCTCAACGTGCATAGATATTTCACGACAGACTCAGGAACTGAACCCAATTCTTGGGAAACTCAACACAATGCCTTCCCTTCAGTCTTATAAAAAGCATATTTCAAGAAGTTTTCAAGTTGTTTTTAGACTGAAAAAGCCGAAGTAATCACGATTCGTGGGTGCACACTTGCACCTTGTCTCCCTTCAAGAGAGGGAGCAACTGATAACCAGTTTCAATCAAATTTCACAAAGGGAAAGAGATCACAGAAGAGCAGGGAACCTCTGCCAATGCCTTTTCCCCATCCCATCCCACCCAGAAATTCAGAATACCTCTAAGCTTGTAAGTCACAGAAGAATCCACACACAATAGGCATTATCAATGCTACCCATGGAAGATTATGACTTTTTACATACCAAACACATCAACTTTAGCTTACTCAATTTCTTGTTAAATAAGGAGCATAAATTTTCTATACCACCTCCTTCCTGTGTAGACTTCCCCATATTTAAAAATTACAAAACTCACAATATAACCTTCAAACAAGACATACTAAATTATGACAAAAATATTAAATCACAAGACAGAGCCACTGGAAGCAGGTTTCGTCAGCTCTCATGGGCATGGAGCTACTGTTTACTCACATAAAAGCAAAGTGACAAAACATGAGCCAACTTGTAAGCAACCGGGCAATTGTTCCTAAGTGGGAATAATTGAAAAGGTTGACAGCTTTCTGCTTAAAAGGGATAGGGGAGAGAGGAAAAAGCTGTTTGTTGTTTACACTTTTATGTCCAGAAAATAGGCCTGATCTGCAAATTAAACTGTTCTTCCCATCAGCTGCGTTTGAGCAAGCCCTTTTAAGTCTGCAAAAGAGAAAGAAGCTAAATGCCACCAACTAACTTTCTTCCCCATCCCAACAGATGTTGAAATTCACATTCAAACACACAGGTTTTCTTTTCTTTCCACACTTCCTCTTTCAAAGGTCATACCTAGTTGAAAAGCATTGCATGCTGAGTTACATTTCAGATTACCAAAAGTAACAAATTTCTCAGGGGCAACTAGATCTCACCTTCAAATGTCCCATTACTTATCTGGGATTCTGTCTCAACACCACTGCCTCCTTGCAAAATATTTTTGCTTGCCCCAGCTCAAAAAAAAGAATCAAAGAATATGATTTTTCAATCATATGTCTGTATATGAATATATATGTCTATGCACATACTTCAAGTTTAAAAATTTGTTACAGGCAAAAGTCACCAGTTGACACACAAAAAAGCTCTCAGGAATTATTCCTTTCTCTCGTCTATCTAACCATAAAGATCTTTGTAAACAGCAATATAACTCTTACTTTCCAACCTGCATCTTCTTATATGGAATATTTTTAGTTCATCTGATGCGAAGCTGTCTCTTCTGCTGCAGAGCTTTGTCTCACGAGCACTTTAACAGAGCAAAGGAGCTTGTTTAAAGCGAAGCTGAGTGCTCTCCCAGGACACATCTGGCCTGATTCTCCACTCACTCAGAATGATACAATTCTAGAGCAAGTTGAACTTCTTTGTTCAGACTTTCTTATTATTCCCAAGTATTCTCCTCTCTACTAAAAAAAAAAGAAGGGTATTTTCCTAAAGGCATCAATATACCCATAACATGGTTTCCACATTTCTGTGTGCAGGCTCAGAATTCCACCGGGTGTTAGAAAATGAACACACACATTTAGGCACTCGCAAGATGCCTTCTGAGAACCAGTACATGAGGAACAGAAAATGCATCTATCCGACGTAATTTAGACATTAAAATAAACAAAGAATGGTAAATGTGCTACGAATTATTGCAGGTACTTCTTACAGAGCCTGGAGTTTCAAGGCTCCAGCTTACCAGCATGTACAATCTCACCTGTAAAGGCCAGTTTGAGTATATTTACCAGGAACACAAACCGCTGCCCAAAAGTGCATATATGCACACATACACAAACACACAGCTCCTGAGGATCAAACCCAGCACTTTACCTACACCAATGCATAAAGTCACAGCAATTATACTAAAATAACATTGTCTTTACTTCAGAACTCACAGAAAGCTGATCGTTATGATTGCAGGCAGCTCTCATGAGAATGCAGGCACACAAGGTCATTGTATTTTATGCCTCATGCAATATGCTAGAGAAATGGCTTTGTTACCCTCCAAATCATACATGACAAACTTCAAATTAGGCAATATTCAGTAACGACAGAAAACCTTTCAGAACCATTCATATTTATGCAACAGGAGAGATTCTGTGTCCCAAGTTATGGGGAAAGCACAGTCTAGGTGACCTTCACTCCCCAGCCCCCAAAAAAGACGAAAAATCAACTGAACATTGAGAGGAAAACAAACACAGCCACTAATGTGGTCTGAAGACTGGGAATTGTTGCTCAAACAAGCCTGAATAATCAAGGTTGTCCTTGATGAGCGCTGCTCATAAGCAGACATATTTTATGTTCTCCACCCTGACATTTAATAGAATGAAACACTATAATCCTTTCCATAATTTTATCAACAGTGGTCAGAGCCAGAAGGCAGGCAGCGAATATTGGCAGGAAAAAAAATCATCAGGAAGCTCTGATATCTGTCTAAAGGGTGTGCTCAAATTGCTGTGCAGCTCATTCAGTGAAGATGAAATATTCAAAGCATTGGAGGGGATATGACATAAGTTTGGACACTTTCTTTTAAGCTTTCATTAAACAATGATAAATTACAATGAGAAATCTGTATGGAAGATGGATTCTCATACCAGTTTTAAGTATTGCCAGAGTTTAATCAAATTAATGTAAAATATTATTTGAAATATTAGATCTAATATTTACATCATAGAACGTGGAATCATGTAGAGTTTTTGGCAGTTTTGAGCAAATGTTTATGTTGAATTATTGAAATAACAGCAGGGTTCACTCAAGTAGTTCAGGAGAATTAGGCACCAAGTTCACAGGATCTTTTGAAAATCCAAGACTAAATAAATCATCTTCTGGAGGACTTTTCATGAGCTATGAGAGAACAGGTATTTTATTCATTTTGCTTTGTTACGATTTTTATGAAGCACTGTGACTGTCAGGAAAGACAGCCTAAGATAATATCACTGCATGTATCATGAGCAGTTCTGAAAAGAATAAAAGGTTTTTTAAGTAAGAACTATAAGACAAAAGAATTACCACACTTGCCACAACATACAACAGGAATGAAAAAGATACGGCATGGTCATTTCCCGGTCCTTTCCCTCTTTGCTTTTTAATAGTATGCTGATTTTTAAGTGTCTTTAAAAAAAAGTTTTGGTTTTATTTTACTTCAATAGAAATGAAAAAATTACAAAGAAACAGGGGAAAGAACAAACACTGATAAACGCTATAAAGGACAACTCAAGCTACACTTTGTATACATAGCTGAAGATGTAACACCCTCCTGCAGTTTGAAAGACCATCAATTTATAATCCCCATTGTCCCCTGGGTTGGAGAGGGATTTCTACCACTGCCAGGGCCTCACCCAGCACAACAGGAATGTCAATACCTTTTGAA
This sequence comes from Anarhynchus alexandrinus, assembly GCA_008711295.1. Lineage (NCBI taxonomy): Eukaryota > Metazoa > Chordata > Aves > Charadriiformes > Charadriidae > Anarhynchus > Anarhynchus alexandrinus. The sequence continues at coordinate 3,263,960 of VUYV01000083.1, read as the reverse complement.
TTGGAATACCAGGCACTCCAAAGAGGTTATTTCTGGTGTTAAGCAGGAACTCTATTCTGACTAAAAAGGTTATTTAAAATTAAAATGTAATAGACAATTCTTTAAGGGATGAGCAATTTCTGATGTCACAACTTTCATCACATCTTACCAGATACGTTCCTGCAAAATAGCAGGACATCATTCAGACTCAAAGAGAAAATATCCAAAGCCTGTTCTTCCATTTTTCCTTGTCAGTGAAGGAAACCCCATCAAGCTTGCTGCGGTTGGCTGAGAAAGGCACAGAATATCCCACCATAGCAAATTACTCTTTTTCCAGTGCATCTGGGCCTCGGTCCTCTCAAAGGCCACAAACTGGTCAGAAGAGAATTTCTTGTTGTGTAAAGAATGCTACTGAACATCACACAGGGAACAAGGAGATAGATGACACCTCCTGTTACAGTTTGATCTCTGGTAGAAAAATCTCTTACAAACCTATGTGGGGATTTAAAGCAGTAGAGTCATCTAGGAAAGGGGAAGCTTTTGGGCAAAGACTCCACTGAACTGAAAACAATGTATTTATGGACAAACATTAGTTTTACATTCTGGCTATTGCTTTGATAGAATCTGGTGGCCACCATTAAAGGAAAGGAGGCAACCCACTAAAGGACTCAAATTATTTGAAGAGACCTTGTCAAAATCCAACCACAGGCTGCCCGCACTTTAGAAATTGAGATGTGGTTGGGTGGTTTTTTTTACTTAATCAAAAGGAATTATTTTTTACAATTTTTCTGGTTGACTTTTCAACAGTAAAAGTCTGCTTGCTGTAGAAAATTCTAATTTTTCACTAGATGGTTGAAAGGCATAATGCTGAGGCTAAAAACCCAGAGATTTTGACTATGCATTGCCATAATACTTCATTTTTTTTTCTCTTCTCTAAGGTGCAAGTGCTCTTCAGTCTTCTCCATCACAGCAGGTTAACAGAATTGTTATGACACACCACATCCAATAACCTGCAGAAATCTCATCAAAAAAGCTCAACTCACAGGAGCAGAGGAGTGAGAGGGAGCAGATATCATCAGAGCGCCCATATGAGTTCATAGCAATGGTCCCCCTAACTCATTGCAATAGATGACCACTGAACATGAAAAGGATGGGATGAGCACGAACTGACTCAGCTCCCCTGAAGAACTTCAATGGAATTATGAAATCTATATTTAACTTTTTTTCTTCCACCTCCACAGAAAGAAACCTATTTTCCATTAAGCTTTGTAAACAGCCATTTGCAAACATACAGCCTACATTTAAACACCTACGTGAGAGAATAAAATGGTCTGGTAAGTGCTTTTCCTTTATCAGTAAGTCACCCATTTGGGACATAAAATAATTAAAAATAAACAAGCAAACAAAACAGGAAAGTTTGTTTCTGCAATGTACTGCAAATCCAAATGGCAGGTTTGTGGTATAAACTGAGGTTTCTGGCTTTTTTTTTGTTGTTGTTTTAAACGAAAACCCAGACACAGACTTAGTCCATATGATTGGCACCACTTTGTCCTCTTGGCAGGAAGAGGCACCTATCTAGCACGTAAAACCACACTATTCCCCAATGGGAAAAGGCAGCCAATTATCCAGAACAAATTGTGACTGTAACAGTGAAGATCATTTTATTATTGCCTGGAGGGTTTTTGAAGCTCTCCCTATGAAATTGTCTCGTAAATAATTCAATGAAAGTGATTTACTTTGGTGGGAAACTTACAAGGCAAAGCCTTTCAAAAGAGTATTCTGTCAAAAGTTATTTAAATTAATTTAATCTTAAGTTCCAAACAAATTTACTTAGATCAAATTTCAATACCAATTAACAAAGGCCGGTAATTTCTTTGTGTGTTAAGTTAAACGGCTAGAGAGGAGCTAACAACATGGTTATGTTCACTCTGTTCCTGTCCATAAATACTGCAACATGTTCCTAAGAAGTAGAAGCCTCTGATCATGAGCCATGAAGAACTTGCAAGGGCTTTAAACTGGCTTCTTTAAAGCTCCACAGCACCTCTCATGCACCAACTGTGATGCATCCCAAACGGAATAAGCTGCAGCACAGCATGCCGGTATCCTTTGGTAAAGCTACGGACTGTATTTGAAGCTACTCAAAGTTCATAGCAGTGACAGTCAGAGAGGACAGAACAAAACCTTGTTTATGTAACATAAATTCACCCCTACGACAAACGGAATAAGCTTTTCACTTGAAACACAAGCATCTACCCACCTCCTGGACAAACCCCATTCCTCCTCCACTCCTAAAAAGCTGCAAAAAAAAAAAAAAATCCATGTCTCCACCTCCCAAATAATTGTGGTTTAACTGTTCACAATGGACAAAGGAAAAAAAAAAGCCAAAGTGAATGTTGCTCCACCAAATTAAGAAACAAAAGAAGAGCAACCAGTCCTAAGTATCATAATTTCTTGCCACTTTAGGGGAATGTAACAGCAGAATTTATTCCTAAATCTGTTGTATTTCACCTTGGGAGAATTTAACCTGGAAAGAAAGATCTTAAAGTGACTTATCTTTAGTAGAGAGAATAAAAAGACCGTGCCCCACCTTAGTCCCGGATGGCATTAGGTGTCCAGCTCACGCTCGGACGATGCAAACACTGTTGCATAGAGCCCAAACGTACTGCAGCAGTGCCCACCCATGGCTAATAAACAAAGGTGTAGAACCTTTCTATGCCCTCCCATAACTGGTGAAGGAACATGACCAATGCTAGAGATCTTGATATCTCCAAATGCCAGTACAGATTCTAGTAGCCTTAAACATGTTTTAAAGTGATTTGGTTAAAGGGGAAAGCATATTCCAATGCCCAAATATCAACTATTTGTCTGAACGTATCCTGAAATACAGACAGCAAAACGGAATAGGAAAATGCCTTCATAAATACAATTTATAGTGGTTATCTGACTGGATTCTTTTCTATCCTTTGCTATTATTGTCTTTCGGCTTTTGCTGTGCAGCTACCTTTTACAGGAACACAAATATTTGCAAACCAGCTCTGGACCATCTTTTGAAGCCATCTCAGACTTCTCCAAAATCATCGCATGGTATCAAACATGCTAGGAACTGCACATTGCAGGATGAAGTTGTCCGAATTAAAGCCAAATAAAAAAAAAGTATGTTTTGAGTTACCACAAGCTATCTTTTATGAACTGCCAACTCACCTTTAACAGCTGGGGGCTTGAGAGCCTGGGAGCATGATTAGTACAGGACTGTAACTAGAGAATCTAATTTTCAGAAACTCAGATTTTCAGAGGAAGCATGAATTTATATGGAACTGGATTTGTCTACTAATTCATATGTAGTAAAAAGTTTTTTCTTCAGATTTGTCACAGGATTTGACAGGGAAAAAAAGAGTAGTAAAGGAACAGTAATGCTGTGTCAACTCCCTTTTGGAGTTATTGTTTCTCAGTAGTTAACACAGCTGGTGGGAGGTTGTGTCAATTCAATTTGGAAACTGAGCTTTCCTTTTCCTCCCCCTCCCTTTTGTTTTATACCACGTTTTATTGGAAAACCAAGTACTCTTAAATCACAGTAGCTATGATTAAATGCCTGGTAACAAGGTTTAATATGCATCGAGGATGAATACCAAGGAGGAATGCAAGCTATATTAGTTTAATATAGCACTGATACATCATGCTAAAGGTGGATGGTTGTGCCACTTCAAAAGTGAGAAGAGCAAACAATTACATGCAAGTTAATTTACTAGGGTAGTAGTTCTTCACCTCCTCCTCCCACCACTGAAGATATTTCCTTTTATCAGCACTGCACAAAAAGAGGTTGTGAGTGACGTACCCTATTTCTGCATGAGGGAATGGCACAGGAGAGGGCTTCCCCTATTATTTACAACATTTTCACTCTTTACCTCCACCTTAGACATTAAAGAGGTAGCAGATGCTCTTCATGAAGAAAGCCTCAGCAGAGAAGTGCTAGGAAGCAATTAAGAAAGGAACCGTAACTGGTGAAACAAATGTTCAAGTCTGATCTGACTCAGGCAAAACAGGACTACTAAACTAGTTTCTCCCATGCCCCAAGTGACAATGTTACCTCCTGAGCTTTTATAGCATTGATAAGTAGTACTCTTCCATCAGTTTTGTTGCAAATTGAAATCAAAACATTTTTCTTTGAAAACTTTTTCCTTCATTCCTATAAAACAGTTCTGTTTCAGTGTATTGACAGGGATAAGTAGCCATTAACTTAAATATTCCTGGCTATGTTTAATTACTACCAAGCTAAGGTGTCACACAGTTGTGTCTCTGGCCTCATTCAGATCTCCGGTTGTACCTCTTTATCCATACCACTGTTCATTTTCTATGACTGTCTATTGTATTGATGGAATTAGGGCAATCCTTTCTAAAGCTGTGGGCAACAGGAAAACAAACGTAAGGTAACCTGCATTTCACGGGGATTTGAACTCTACTTCTAAAGGACAAATCCCTAATACAGTTTTTAATAAAGCTGAAACTTTGACATGGCAGTTTAGGAAATAATGCTATTCTATTAATCCTCATCATCAGATAGGATTATATGACAAACATTACATATTTTAATACTGCAGTAATCACAAAAGTGGAACTTTTTATGGAAGCATTTTAAAGCTCTTATCAAATATATATGTTCTATTATTTATACCCGAAGTCCCAAATCCATATTTTACGCAACTTCCAATTACTCTTCTAACATAGTACTTATTAATTTAAAAGCAGTGATACTTATTAACTTTGATTCAACCAGATGGCTAGTAGCTTTGTCATCTGTAGCAACAGATTAACTCTTTCCAAGTTGCTCACCACTTAGATGTTTTCTCACCATTCTATACATTGCAGAACTAGTTTTCTCACATGCTAGTGGAAGAAAAAAAAGTATGAGATGCTCAGGTAATACAAAATGGAATACAACAATGAGGCAGGTGCAAGATTCTAAAACAAACTTTTTAGTTTAGAAGAGCTCTGGTGGAACTCAGAGAAGAAAAGGAGGAGACCAAGCAAGTGGAACAATAAACTACGTTAAGTTCTGCCTGATAAACAAGTAACACAGGGGAAAAAAAAAATAGAGACATCGAGAGACAACATTCATATTGCAAGAAACAGGCTGATCAGCTCACAGTTGCAGAGTTCGCTGTGAAGTTTATATTTTAATATATTCCATGTCAACTCTTGAACAACCTTTTCAGTAGAACCGGGAGGAAAGTGTTCTCTTTTCCTCTATAATGCACAGCAAAAACTTACAGTCAGATCTTGACCTAAAACTGAGAACCGCAGAATGAAGCTACCAAAAGGAAAAGAATTCAACCCACGGAAAATTTAAATTATCAGCAGCAACTATGCTTGGTATTAGGTTACGAAGACAAACATGGTCAGCTGTACAAGAAACTTTTGCAAAAAAAAAAAAAAAAAAAAAGCTGAAATATACTGTTATTACATTTGAGGAAAGGGATTTCAAAAAGTAATTGTTAATTAAGGTAAGAAAGCAGAAACCAGGAGATCTAGGTTCTTTCCCCTGCTGTGGGGTGCACTTGTTTCAACTTTCACAAAAGATTTCCAGACAACTATCTGCTCCAAAAAGGATTTAAATCAAAAGAAGGAAACAATTCCTTGTTATGCTTATACTCACAAACCTTAAAGACTGAATGAAAACTGCTAAAAGAGCTCTGAAACAATGGAGGAGATCGCATCCCATTTTCAAAAGCAGCATTTAAAACTTGAGTCCCCCAAGACAAAAATCTACAGTGCTTATGAAAATTCCATACTCTGAAAAATCAGGGCATTTTCAAAATGCATTTTTCTCTTTCAAAGGTCTTCTATACAACTGCTTCAAGTATTCTCGCACTATCAAAAAAAAAAAATTAAATAGTAGCACAGTTTTGATAAACAAAGATTTACACATGAAAATCCTCTTAGGGAGGCAGATTACATGGTTAGTAATAGCTAGAGCTCCCAGAAAAATGAAGTAGTCATGTATTTCAGTTGTGTTAAAACAATGCCTGAACTGACTGCTTCAGAACTTGCTCCGTTTCTGAAGCATTTTCTATCATCCAAAATGACTCTGGAACAATAAACAAGAGAATAACCCTCAAGAACTTGAGCAGTGACTTCAAACTTAGATATCATTATTAGATATCATTAGTTTGAGATGACAAGGACTAAAAAGGATGAGTAAAAAGTTGCCTTCTCTTGAAAATAGAAACTTTTAAAAAAAAAGTCTATCACCCAGTTTCATGTGAACAGATATCGGGTCTCAAAAATAACAGGTTTTCATAAATAACCATGACATTAACTTGAAGGGACCTGAACACAATTTAAAAGGTCTCATTTTCATAATGTTTCAACACTTGCCTTTCTTTAAATAAATAAGTGCTTTGAAAACTATGGACTCAGCATCCAGAATTTTTTTTCTTACGAAAATTTGAAGGCTGTTCTTCACCAAGAGAAGAGAAAATTTGGAAAAGAAAATTCATGCAGTTCTGCAAATGTTTAAGTTTTCAGTAAAGCAACTGCCTCACCTTAATATCTATTCCAATAAAGGAGAAGCAGAGAACAGGAGAGGTGAAGAAAGATTTATTTTGTGCTTTGCACTAGTGATGACTAGAAAGTTGTTTGACAAGTAACAAAACATTAAAATTACTGGAAGTTGTATCAGCTACTCACTTTACGCAGTATTTTGTTGAACGTGAATAAATTGGTAGAAGATTATAGGCTTACTACTCAACTTCTGCCTCACAAGAAACTATATACAAGATTTCTTCATATTTAAAACTGCTTTTCCAGATAGCCTATGACACAAGCAGAACACTTAAAAAATGTTATAATTCAAAAGTCATTAGGTTGACTAAGCTGGTAAAGAATCCTAACTTAAAGGATTATAAAAACTTTATTTGCAATAGGTTTTTTCCCTTCTAAGACTAAAATATAAGCATCATGCATCTTTCTATGTTAACGACAAATAGTTTGCTCTAAAGGTTAACTTTAAAAATATAAACACTGTTAAATGGCTTAGAAGTTTAACCAAGAGAAAATGAGACCTCATCTAATTTGACTAAATGAAATGGGGGGGGGGATCTAATTTTAGGTGATTGATAGTTCTGGTAAACTTGCAGAGGGTTAGTTTATTATTGAAATTTTCAGTGCTCCAGAGGCTTAAGGAACGATTCCACTGCTCTGTGCTTTAACTCAAGGATTATGTTACAGAAGTAAAAATACAGTTGTTTTCCAAGTCCCAGTTACTGGTTTAGGCTGTATATTGTGTAAATAAATAAGCTACAAACATCTCTTCAGACATTGTCATAGTAACTACTGACTTCAATAGGGAGGAGGGAGGATAAGTAAGTGGAAAAGTCCTGCTGCACTATTTCATCTTCTACTGTGGCTCATACAACCGCATACGAAAACACATAGCTTGGAAACTGAGAAAAGCTCTTAGCCATTGAAACAATCAAGTTCTGTCCAACTTTCATAGCAAACAGGACCTTAAAAATTCAGTCTTCACTTGTCTATCACCTAAATAAACAGATAAAATCATGCAAGAATACGAAGCATGTTGCCTAGGTTGAAAGGCAAGAGGAACATCTGCATTCTCCTGGACTACTAAGAATATGACACCCCCCAAAGAAGGACCTTTGTCTTTTAGCATGGATGGAATTAAGGGAGAAATGAATGGAGAGAGTATTTTATCCCTCCCCCCATATCTTGCCCTGACTGTTAAAAAAAAAAAAAAATCACTTTGATTTTAAGCTATGTGTTGTATCTGTCAGCAAACAAATAAAGGTCATAGAGTGTGCAGAGAATGCTAATTTCATTTGGTTAAAAAAATGAAAATAAATAGATACAAATGAGCCTGCAGATTAAAAGAAAATCCTGTCTGAAAGGCTTATTAAGAGTAATTTGTTATGTTTTCCTCCTAATTACTGAAATTAATAGTAATAATATATCCTACACTCCCAAGATTAATGGGAGATGTTTCCTTTCTTGGTGTGTACTTTTTCAGCAAGAAACAGTTACTCGAAGCCCCATTTTAAGAATCTGTTTCATTAGGGAAGCCTCAAACAGGTATGAAATGAATCAAGTGTTAAATGTTTATATATAACATGATGGATATAGATATGCAAAAATAATCTATCTCCTTTTTGGTTAAACACATGAATGCATTAGAGTAGAACAAAGACAAATTTCTTGCATGTTTGAAATATTCAAAGGCGATGACACCCTTAACTAGAGGAAATGCAGCCCTCTGGCCCCATCCTGAAGTAGGTCTCAATCACCGAGCAGATACCTGCAGCCTGGATCTGGGACTAAATGCCTATTCCTGTGTCTGCCAGATCTCTCATCAGTATCATTTGGAAGAGCATTTAACCATACAAATGCAAAAATATAGCTGTTAATTTTCCACCTTTTTGCAGACAACTACAGCAGCAAAAATCCCTACCTCCTTCACAGTTAACTGCTTCTCAAAGACACACTTGTGTTTTACCAAAATAATACTTTCCTTCGGCAGATGCTTCAGCATAACCCGTACAGCACCTCTGTCTTCTTCTAGCAGAGTCCTCACTACAGAGTGGATGAGACTACTACTGCCTTGGCTGAACCGGATTTTTATTTTTTTTAAACCTAAGGTTACATCTAAAGGACGGTAATTACAAACAGTAGAATTTGGAGGTGGCACACAAGCGTCTTTAATAGAGATCTGTGGTATTTAGCCATGTGGAGTTCAGTATTTGTTCAGAAACATTACTTCACTTTTTTTCCACTCATCATTAAATGAAGACATTTTGACAGCAAGAATTAGTCTATAGTTTGTAACCATAGTGGGATCTGCTCAAAAAGGTAGCTATTTTAGCCATGTCAACAGTCCTTCTTAAATATTTTTCACTAAATTCAGAAAAAGAAAAAACGGGGGGGGGGAGAACCAAAACCCAGAAGTAAAAAAGTTTTGCAGATTTTAAGATCGCTTACTTTAAATAAATAAATAAAACATCCATTAGCTATGTCATGTCCTTAAAATAAATGTTACAGCAGTGGTAATCGTGTAATTAAATTAGCAGGCTTTTCCATCTCCTTGATTCATTAATCTAAGAACCTGTTGCAGAAAATATGGAATTAATAAGTAACTGGCTTATAAAACAGATTTTTGTAATTTATTTGCCAGTTCATTAAATAGAAACAATAAAACAGAAATAAGAAAAGCAGCACAGGGAGCAGTGGGGTTTTTTCTGTCTATATAGGCAATTTTACAGAAAGTGATGGATTACTTTTTGTTTGTTGGCTTCTTTGCTATTAATACTGAGAATATGTATTACAGAGAAAATTACTACATTTGCATTATTGTGGGGGCCAGCTACGAACGTTACATTAACTCTCTACCCACTCTCACAGCAGTTCCAACATAGAAGGGAAAAGTCATCTCTGCTAAAATAGAGTGCTCCGAGTGCTGCAGTCTCATCTGCTTGTTCATGAGAGTTTTGTTTTTCTCTCTAATGTCCCTGAAAAGGCTTAGGGTTGGTTTTTTTCACCCCTCCTACTTTCCCAAGTTAGAAATAACAGCCAAATCTAAACCTCTCGTTAGAATAGCCCCAGGTTTTGGTTGTTTGTGAAACAGATTCCTCAATACAAGTCTGATTTCAGGTTTAACACCTTACCCTGGTCCACGTCAATACAGTCTGTGAACCTCCTGGGTCCTCCTGTTCTCTGCACTGAGACCCACAGCTTCTATTACAGCGAGGTGCGAAAAGGCAGTGCCTGCTTCAAAACATAAAAGACTAACACCAGGTCTCCAGGTCCACAAAAGCAGCTTGATAAAATACATGCTCCAAATCCCCTCTTACACATGGTAAACTGTGACAAAGCTACAAAAACACCCAACAGTAATGTGAGAACTATGTGTTGGATAAAAACCCCTCTGGACTTGTGTTGTGGTACCATCTCCTCCTCCTGATGCAAACCTAACCTGGGAACAATACGCTGGTGGCCGCTCAGTAGTCAAAGCCCACTACAGTAAACACAGTGCATTTAGTCTTCAAACACTTCTTTCCATTTAGAAGATGAGAAAAGCATTGTCCAAATGTATCTCTGTCCCCTGCAACTTGTTTTCAAGAGGGAAGTCTTCTAGATCCAGCTGTGCTGGAAGAAGGAGGTTTACTCTCCTGAACACTCCTCTCTTCCAGTACCACCCAGATCACTTTGGGGGCTGTGGGAAGAAAAACTCATCTTTTGGAACAGCTACAGTAACTTGTTTCTGTTAACTCTGCTCCCATTTTGACGGAAACAAATAAACGATAATAATAAATCAGTAGCTCTGCCAGCAGATTTAGGAATTGGTAAGCTCTACCAGTGGAGCAGTAATGAGCATTTAGCGCTGAAGACAGCCAGCAGTAGGCAGCAACATCTGCCACAGGCACAGCTGTTTGGGAAGTGCACATTCATCCACACCCGGAGCGAGCGCAGAGTCAGGCCTTAGGGCTCCTTGCCCCCAGAAACCATTTCCACAGTTTGGCTACCTTACTCACACTCAGTGAGTCCCTATCCCCACTATTATTCTTCTAACCTGAATAATTCATCAACTTCACCATCCCGATCCACAGTGCTAGCAGGCGATGACAGCCCAGGCTAATGAACCATTAATTCTAATCAAAGACACTCAATGTTTCCTTTCCATTAATTGTGTAAATAATAAAAAATAGCCCTTTGCCGTATGCTAGGGATCTGCTTGTATTATCAAGGCAACTTCCAAATGCTTTCCTCTGATATGCATCATGATGGACTAAAAGGCATGCAGGCACCAGGGTACTCTCTTCCTCTTAAAAATCAGAGGTCTACTTTATGTGCACTGTGGGTCTGACAGAGATAATTAGAGTGGCAGGGTGATTGCCCTTGTTAAATCAAATGGATGAGAAACACTAATGTTTAGGAGCAGGGGAAATGCTTTGTTTCTATTTGCAGCCAGCCTTTCTTGATTTTGCTCATTTGGGCAATACTGCGGTTCAGAATGTGCTCTCATCAAATTAGGAAACCAGAAGTACATGCTTTTGTGCCGCTGCATGAGCCCTTCAGTGTCCAAGCTCTAGCAGTGTAAACAGCACAACAAACATCCCGTGCCTATTCAGCTCCTGAATAGTTTAAAGTCGTACAGAAGAGTGTCATGGTTCTGGTAGCTAGAAACTATCTGGTCTGCAACATGGAGTAATCAGGGAGACAGGGATTCAAGAGCATCTTAGCACTGATTTTTAGGCATTGTTCAGGGCTGGATCAAAAGCTGCCTTCTTTTCACATCAGGATACTGATATTTGGTCAAATCCCTACTCCGCCAGCCGAAAGAAACTTCAAAAGCAATTTGAGGGCCTCAAGGACTCTTGAAAAAAGGTCCCCAAAAGCTTACAAGGACTGCTAAAGGCAGCAGGGCTGACTCTTGGCAAGGGCCACGATGACTCAGGATTGATAAACAAGCCACTAGTTCCACCACCACAATTTTCAGACTCAGGGTCCAGATCATAAGTGCTGCAGATCTCAGAACCACACCTCCCTAAGGACAGCTTCAGTGTTTCATTTCACTCAAGAAAAGGCATGTCCCAGCACAGCTCATCACTTAGCTTTTTTTTGTGTGGTTCGCTACCCAGAGGGGGTAATTTCTAACAAAGTCATCTTCCAGGATTGTGATGTGGCTGCTTACCAATCGCTAAAGCCCCTCTCCTGCCACCTCCCTGATGTGACCACATATCCTTTTAAAAGGAATCATCTCTCTAAGCGTCCCCCAAGCACAACATTTCTCATTTCGCCCCTAGACACTCCAGGAAAAAGCCTGTCACCACTACTTCATTTCAAGACCATCCCAAATCCCCAAATCAGTCCATGACTCTGCAAGCTATATTCCTCACAGGCAGAATCGCCTAGCTGATAATCATTTAAATACAAGTCAGAAGATCTGGCTTCTATTCCTGCCTCTATCCTAACCTTATCTGCCGCAAAGCAGCAGGCAAGTACAGCCTCTCTCCTCTCCTCTCATCCATTTGGGTTAAGGTGGATTCGCACAGGGCAGTGTCTTTTAGCATGTGTACCGTATCTACCACCGTGCGGGATGCCCGATTCCAGCTGGGGCACGTGCTAATGCACACCCAGGGCGGGACTCAGCTTTCCATGGTTCACCTAAGAGATTTTAGAGCTTTTGGAAACAGCGCATCCTGAGAAACTGTGAGTCTTAGCTGGCAGAATGATGGTTTCAGTTTGAATTCCACCATGCATATGCGCTTAACAGTTAATTTCACTGACTCCAATACAGTTGGTCCAGACTGAAGTTGGCATAAATGGAAGTCACGCTCCTGCTTTTTACCCCTAGAGACTTAAAAGGGTTAGGAAAATTCATCCCTCTGAGGGATCAACAGGATAATTCAAAACATGTATATTACGTAAACATCTGCCTGTGAATGTATGTAAGTAGGAGTATTCCACAACGTAAGAAAATTCAGAGCTGTCACAATAATCCTATTCGATTGCCTTCCTGAATTCTGGTAGTAATGATATAAAGGGGATATTTCGCAGCCAGGATTTGGATCTGAAGGAACTTACAGTGGACAAGTCAGAATCAATTCCTCTGGAGTCAGGAGAGTCACAAGAGGCAAGATAAAACCCAAGCCCAAGAACAAATTAAATATCAAAATTAAGAATCACTTGAAACAGACAACTCCTACAGTATTGAAAAAAAAATACTATCCTTTTGGTAAAACTGATTGAAAAGGGTAATAACTGCCTTTGCAAGGCTTACTTCACCAAATGTTTTTATGAAATGACTCATCTAGTTACATGTACAAACCAGTAAACATTTTTTCAATGCTTCCAGAAGCCATACAGAGTCAAAGTAAAGACTTTGCCAAGTTAAATAGCTATTGAGTGAGACCTTAAGGTAGCTGTCACTGGTCTTCAAAGACACTTAATGTCAGCATCCCCTGCTCTTCGCATAAGCATTAGAAAAGATGGCAGTTCTACAAGTTTTGGCAAATTTGTTCTTGTTAGAGAATTACCTCCCACTCTAGAAATAGAAATCATCTGTAGAAAAAGAATGCTTTAACAGCAGAAAACCCATGAAAAGTAGTAGGCACTGCTCACACGATGCCTTCTTACTCTCATGTTTCTTGTCGTATCAGCATCTGCGTCCTGGTCTTCTGAGGGCCCTAAGTTCATATCCCTACTCACAAATCCAAAATTAAAGAGGAATACACATGATACCCAAGCACTGGAAAGACATTAATATACATACAAGCAGAGGCTGAGAGAGCTGTGATTATTTAGCCTCTAGGTGGGGAAGGGGAAACATTATCAATGTGAATAAATGCCTGAGGGTAGGGACCATGGAAGACCGAGCCAGGCTCTTCTCTGTGCAGTGACAGGTCAAGAGGCAACTGATGCAAACTGAAATACAGGAAATTCTATCTAAACAGAAGAGAAACCTTTCTTACTGCCAGGATGCCACGCACATGAAGATGTTGCCCAGAGAGAAGGTGGAATCTCCATCCCTGGAGATATTCCAAACCCAATGGGACACAGCTCAGAGCTAGCTGCTCTAGTTGACCGTACTTTGATTAGGGTGGTCAGACTAGACCATCTTCCAGCCTCAATCGTTCTGTGCTGTAGAGTTTCTTTTAATACTATCTTTAGCAGAGTATATATATAAAATCCATAGTTCACCTGACTTAATATTTTGCATTTCTATTCCAGAGAAAATATTAGCGTTTTTCCTCATTGTGACTTGAAACAAAAAAATAATTAATTTTTCACAAGGAAAAATATAAAATTGTTTCATGTCAGCTTCAACACTGCATTAAATTCCAAACTTCAAATGAACAAAAACCTCTAACAGTCATTGTGAAATGACACTCTAAACCCAGTGATTTCAAAAAGGACCTTCTCTGACTACACAACATTTTGATTTCAGACATTTTTGTTTTTCCTTTTTTAAATTGAAATTAATTCCTATGAAAAATGTGCATGCAAAAACATTTTAACAAAACATTTTTAGTCACTTTTTCAGAGTAGGGCAAGTTCTCCCTTATACCCCATTCAACGCTGACTGAGGGGGCAAAAAAATAAATCCCCAAAACCCAACATCTGTTTTGAGATAAACAAGAGCTTAGAGGTCTCACACTGGACAGGCTGTTAGAGCATCATAACCAAAGCCTGCTTTGTAAACTTAAATTAAACCTGTCTGATATGAGAGTTTACTACAATGAAGTTCTAACTAACAAAGATATACCAACTCTGAAGAGATTTCCAGTAGTATAGCTGTAAAACAACAGGGCTAGATTCTCCAGCGTTACACCCAAGGAAAGCCAGTATATTTCTACAGAAGTAGAAACAAAATTGGTGTAAGGCCTAAAGAAGGGCGTCAGGATTTTCCAATAATGAAAACATTGCTCTTTCCACATAACAGTTTTAAAAATAAACTGGTTATAGCTCCATATTAAAAAGAGAAGGCAGAATTCACCAGGAAAACCTTGTTCCCTGGATTCCTGCCACAATGCATACTGTATTAGGAAATCATTTGAAATATTAATACAGCAGTTTATCCTGGACATTTGTACAGACACTGAGCTCAAGCCGTCTCCTGGCTGTTTGTGCCAAGTTCAACNGGGGGGGGGGGGGAGAGGGAAGAAAAAAATAACAAACAAAAAAAAAGCACAAAGAAAAATTGCTGCTTTAAAGGAAAGAGAGAGAAACAAAGGGTTGGAGAAAGGGGCAAAAAGATCCAAAGGACTTTTTCTTTCTATGGCTGTCTTCAGAGCTAAAGAGGTCACAGTTTTTAACAAAGCCTCAGGCTTTTTAAGCCAGCAAAGGGTTTCATCTGTGGGCATCTTCTTAGCCTTACCCATCCCTTCCACTGTTCATAGTGGAAAGAAGATTCTCCTCAGCAATTCTGTGCCATAACCTAGTCCAGGAGAAGGAAAAGTTCTGTTCTTTATTTTCTGGACTGGCTTCCAAGTTGCCCAACAAACTGAAAGTTGCAATATGCAGGGGCTAAACAACCTTTCCCAGTACTACCATTTCCATCTCTATATCTAGGTTAACCAGGTTAAAAGATGATCTTCAGTCACAGACTATATATTTTCTGCCCAGGAAATCTAGCAAGCAGGTTCTGTAAATGCCGCTATTACCCCCTTCACTGCTGCAGGGCTTTGTCTTATTGCACTAGATTGGTCTCCTCCTGGGAAGAAGATGCTCAGGTGTCACTAGTGGGAATGTTTTCACCTTTTACTGCCTCCCCCTGTCAAACACATGCAAACTCACATGCAGTTTCAATACACCACCTAGAAGCTAGTGGCAGTAGTCAGCCACGTGTTAAATACATGAACAAACCTAAATCTATTCAATCCTGCCAATATAAAAAAAAAATCTCCATGAAGTTTTGTAGTGTGTCCTTTTCACAGCTGTCCTTGTTACTCCAGGTGAACCTATGTACCAGTAACAAGTAAAAAAAATAGACCCTGTGAGAATATTGTGGTCTACTTTCCTCATCGAAGTCCTTCTTTTGTAAAGCACCAGGAGAGCATTGGATGAATTCAGGTTAGCCAGGATTGCAAAATCCATGCTGAATAATCGCCTCTCAAAGCAAAGAAAAATAACATATGGAAAGGCATTAGAATAGGAATCCAAAAACGTCTTAATTCCACAGAACTGAAGCAAAGTCCACCTGATCTTAGGGCAACATCTGAGTTTATTTCCTCCTTTGCAAAAGTCAATAATGTCTTTCCTCCAACTCCTACCCAGCTAAGCTGTAAAGGTTCAGGGCATTGGAGCGTCTTGTACATTTTGGTTTCAACCAAGTTTAATTTCATTCATGCTGGTTTGCAGTGTTTTCTTGCGTAGTGTAAAAATTGAACGGAAATTCCCCCAGTCAAACTGGTTAAGAGAACCAAAAGAAGTGAGGGACAAAGCACAAGCATATTGAGAATTTGGACTAGTTACCGTTTCCTTGAGTTAATACAGCTAATTCAGATACTGCAGGAAGTCAAGCAAAGGACACAGTCACTGAATGACATTAAAAAGACGAGAAAAAGATTAAAATAATTTGTTGGACACTGCTGATTTTAAAAAAAGATGTTATGAAACATTACTACTAAATGTACTAATGTTTGACTGCTGTTTTCTTTAGGGAATCTTGAACATCTTTTGTAAACCAACAAGATTGTACAAAAAATACCTGACTCCTCTCTATTCGTTCTTGAAATGGGAACAACCTGCAGGACCAAAAAACACTTTACCATTCAGGTCCAAAAAGAGACACAGAAGGATGTTACATACGAAACATGGGAATCCCTGTTTGTCTGGGCATTAGTGAACGCAAATATTGAAAAATATTACAAATCAATACTGTTAAATCAGTCACTGTGAGCCAAATTCAGTCTTAGTGCATTGCCAGCAAAATCAGTGGAATTGTGTAAAGGGTTATTAAGTTTCAAAACAAAAACAACAAACCCACAAAAAAAACCCCACAGCACCAAATCACCATCATGCAACTGCTACAACAACCTGCCTTTTTTCTTTTTTCTTTTTTAATGATTTTTAATCTTGTAAACATTGTACTTTCACTAGCCATTTTACCTTAGACTCTTATCATTTGTCGCCTGAAGCAACCAAGTCTGGAAATTCCTGGTTTTGTTACAAAAGTTCACTAGAGTAGCACAGTAGTCAATACCAAAGCTCAGTTTGTCTTTACCTGTCAGATGTAGGAACTGAGTGGATTAGGTGACCCTAACTCTGTTTTATCCAATATGGTATGTTACTATACACAGGCACAAGTAATGGAGGAAAGGAAAGGAAAAAAAACAGAGAACAGGTGACCTGAGTTGTCAGCATAAAATACACAGTAACAGCACAGCAGTTCATAATAGCAAGGAAAACATCAAAGAAATACAATACTTTGCTGAACAGGAGGCATTCAATGTAATTATTAATGCAAAGAATGAACATTATTACCATAATGTAACTCAAGCTGCATCTGAACAGGGCCCCCTGAGGGAAATAACTTGATGTATGTTTGCAATCAAGTGTACCGGGGAAACAAAAGGACACTCTAACTAAAGAGACATATTTATCTGTGCAGTATTTAAAAATGGCAGAGAGCAACTTCCACATAAATCATCATCTTTCTAGGAATACAATCTTTGCTCTCAATAACAGATCAAGCAGTCTCAATTAATGTTCAGGTTACACCTATAAAAAGTATACAGACTAATAAATAATTAATAGATGTTACGGATGAGAATAGTGCTTTAAAAGCACATCAACAGAAATTATTTTAGGAGGTCACAATCAAATTGCAGCTCCACAGCATGTTCAATCATTTCCTGAAGTATTTACCAGTTATTGAACTTCTAAAATATTGTTAGCAGGGTCAAGTTAACAGATCAAGAAAGTCCCAGATCTCATTAGAAATTAGAAGAGAACCATGAAGCAAAAAATAATGGGCCTCCAGTTAGGAGACAAAGCTCAACTCTCCCTACAGACTTCCTGCCACTGCTACAAATGTGCTTCAGCCATTTCCTCCTGCACCACGCGTTCAAAATTGCTTATAGACCAAAAGTTTTGGGGAAAGAAAAAAAAAAAAAAAAGAGCATTCTTGCACATTCTGTTCAGGCCACAATGATTGTATTCTGACAGTGTCAAAACATGCCATCATATTATCATATACCTGAGAAATTAAAAGTTATAAAAATCTTAGTAAAATGAATTTGACTTTGTGAAAACCAAGCTAGAAAGTTGAAGTGATTTGTTTTGA
The DNA here is from genome assembly GCA_008711295.1 of Anarhynchus alexandrinus. NCBI lineage: Eukaryota > Metazoa > Chordata > Aves > Charadriiformes > Charadriidae > Anarhynchus > Anarhynchus alexandrinus. The sequence continues at coordinate 3,246,190 of VUYV01000083.1, read as the reverse complement.
CAATTCTTCCACCTAAAACTTTATCTAAGCCTACATCTTCCTGGGAAATGTTTCAATTCTGACAAAACCATGTTTTCCAAAGAAAACCTGTCCATGCCCAAAATGTTTGCACTGCTGCTGCAGCGCATAAAATTGGACTGAGTTCCCAGCAAGCTCTTTAAGATGTTACTGTCACTGATGCAGCATGTCTGGCATGAACCTGGGGGCAAGCAATGACCTGAAGGTCTTTGTTCAGCATATTGCTGCTGTTTGCCTACACGTTACTTTCCTTTAATGCTCCAGCACCTCAGCCTCTCTGGTCTCCGACAGATGTTAACACTTTTGTCTCCTGGAAAGCAGTAACTCACTACTTGTTTGTATCTCCCACTCTTTGGAGAGTTTTTGGCAGAAAACTGCCTGTTAGCCCAATCTGCAGAAAGCGCTTGGTCAGAAAAGTGAATACAGTGCATGGATCCAAATTAGCATAGTTACATGACAGCTTGTATCAGTCTGCCTAAATAAAACGGTTTTCTTTACAACGAGGTGAGGGCTTTGTTAGGTTTTTTTAACACTATTAATAAAGTTCATCAATTATAAAGATTCATTTAAGGGGGCAAGGGGAATGGCCATAAGTGCTCTCTAGGCTGGAGGAAGCCTGTAGGCACCATGAGCGTTAAAACATATTAAACAGCACGAGCCCAAGAGCCCTCTGGAGTTTTCTTTGAGTGTATTACTTTTAAATTAGAGATGGGAAATTTTCCCTGTTGAAGCTGGACAGAAAACAGCTGTGCTCATTAAAAGAGGAGGAACTGCTAAGTAGTTATATAATCAACACTATGTAATTAACAGAGAATTATAATAGTAGATCTAACACTGAGCTGAAGTTGTGTGCCGTGCAGAATGCTAACAGCTCTGCAGTCGGCTGCCCTTTATGTTACTCCCCTTGCTCAATCGCGTTGCCCAGGCTGCAGATCCAAATGCCGCCGTGTTCCTCAGGCTCGCATAGCAACTGAGACAAGGCTTCTCCATGCCCGCTTGGTAAGAAAAATTTGCTCAGAGGGGTCAGCCAATCCAGCATTTTCTTATCGCCAACATAAAAATGTCTACGCTCTTTTGTAACAACAGTATCAGGTAGTCAAGAAGAGCTTCCACAGAGCAGGAGGGTGGAAGAACACATCCTCGAATTCTTGGAGCCGCCCCCTGATAATTTCCATGTGCTCCTGGCCATCATAAAAACATGCTGAGCAGCAATGTGAGAAGACTACTGAAGCAGTCCCATATTTAGAGCTGCGGAGACTCTATCCACATGAAAAATCCCGTATGTGGCACCTGAAGGCTAGACACAAAGATGTCCCTAGCTCATATCATTTATTTGCAGGTCTCTCTCTGTGGGGAATCACATAGGCTGTTTATTGATGGGATCACTGAGCCAATGCAATATTGCTAGCACGGCAAGTCAACGAACCTAAGAAAGACAGAGCATCTGCCATAGCTAGAGCCAATCTGAACGTCAGAAAATATTTGGATGTAAGGACAGACCTCTGAGTGAATTTACAGAAGCAAACAGCACTAGCATGCAACATGAGAGATGAGGATTCAGCTTCTCGTGCCATCAGGGAACTTGATCAAACCCCTTTCAAAGATACGCCTGTTGCATAACTTCCATTGATTTTAATGAGAATTAGATACAAAAATACTTAAAAAAATCCCTACCTTAGTCCCTTCTATTCCTATTTCTACTGTACAGATAGGAAACCAATCACTCTTTCCTAAACCATACAGGTGTCATCTCTGCTAAAGAATGGCACTCCAGTGCCATGGTAGCGATGAGAGTCAACCCCGAATGCAAAAACACAGGGACCAATAACCCTGTGTCATTTTGTTTTAAGGCTGCTGCACTGTGTTAGCTGGAGGGCACCTCATGCAAATTCATTCCTTCGTGCCAACAGTTTACAGCAGGCAGGCTCAACTATGCCATAATTATTCAGCCGAAACCTTCAAAAGTCAGAGAAGAAAGTAAATAACTCTAAACTACAGGCAATGGCCTGCCAGCCTTATCCTGCCATCGTCCACTTCCACCCGGCCTACAGGACAGGATCTTCCTAGTTGGGCAAGTGTGCACTACAACTCCAGGTACCCAAAATGCCGTAAGGATCCAGAGACTCCAAGGCTGCAGATTTGCCCTGCCAGGGCTGAGACCCTTCTCAGAAAGGGCTATTGTGGAGAGGAGAAAGCCATTACAGCATTTCTTTTCCCCCAGCTGCAACACGTTCAAGCTTTCTGGGATTCAGTTCTACTACCGTACCCTTCATCCCAGCTTGTTTGCTGCCAAGAAGAGCAGTAGATAATACTGATTATAGTTGATAGAAACAAAAGGTACAGCTGGGAGTCCTCCACAAACTGCCTACATTGGAAGTGATCATTAGCAACGAACAAAACTACTACTGAACCACCGTAAACTGCTTTTAAGCTGCCTACTACTGAATATATATATACTAAACAGCTCAGTCTCTCCTCCATTATCCACAAGCAGACTGACAAACACATCCCTTACCCCGTGCCTGGATTTGGCACTCTGTGGGATATAAAACTGCCAAATTCTAAACTGTTCTGGTCACATTTAAATACAAATGCACCAGAGGCATCCTCCCTGTCTTCCTGAAACGGAACTCAGTTTGCTTCAAATTGCCTTTGTGCAAAAGAGTTCTGATGGTGGCACACACATCTTCCAGATTTAGTCTTTTGCTTTTTCAAAACTGAGAAGTCAAGTGGGCCAAAAGCTGCATAATCTGTCCTCCTTCTCCCTTCCCCCAGAGAAATGGGATATTGAGACTTTCAAGTACATTCATCAACCAGCAAGTACGTAGTAAATTTTAAAATATAACCTAGGAGTCCCAACTTCCTAGTCTTTTTCTTTAACCACTAGATGACACTACTTCCTTATGTACCAGTCCACTTTTCCAAGGTGCACCTCCACCTCCTCTTGGCTCCAGCTGAAGCTCTGGATGATCATGAGTTCTGGGTATCAATTCCTAACTTCAGCACAGAAATAAAACGATTAACAGACCAGAAGATAAGCAGCTCAGCTATATTGCAAAGTTTCTCTTTCATAAGTTTTCCTTTCCTTTGTGCTTCACTCTTCTTTTCCCAGCCTAACCAGGCAGTTCCATTTAGATGTTTTGAGTAGTTTTCTTGCAGTCTACTGAAAATTCCATAATTACCAAGGCATACCAAAGCAGATAAATAAATAAAGGCTAATATTAACTGAACCTTCCGAACAGCTCTTTAAAAATTCCTGGATGCAAGGTTATTCTTATGCATCAAGACACATCTGTTCAGGAGGTATTCACTTATGACAAAGTTAAAAGTCCTTATTCTGCAACAGGATCTGCCAGAGCACATATTGAATCATAGCAAGTCTTGGGGATCTTGATCTGGATTCACTGAATGGGATGCCAAAATTATCATTTAGAATTACTGCTACTTCCTGTTTGCCCATTTTTAGGGATTACTCCATAGTGCAAGTCAATGTTGCAGTATTGCAAGGGCCACACGATGCATGAAAAAGTACTTCATCAACTGCTTTTGTATGAGCTTAATAAGGATTGGACAGACTATTTTAGCTTCCCATATTAAAACAGAATTGTGTATTTTACTCTACACTTCAGAACCTCCTTTTTTCTTTTCCTCAAGGGTTGATGGTTTGAGTTTGTTTTTTTTTTTAATTGCTTCTGGAATGGCACACTGTCATTTAACCCTCTTGTTCAGTCTCATTTTCCACCTTCTCTATTTTCACACACAATTGAACTGACTTACAGCAAAATAGAATTTATTAAGCTGAAGACAATGCGGGTAATCAACATAATGCACTGTCTGCTAATCCCTGGTTACTCCATTCCTTTTTTAATGTTTATTCGACTTTTGGTCTACATTGTTTAGAGCAGAGAATATGGATTTTCTTCACTGAGAAGAGTCATTCAATTGGAAAAAGCGTGTGATACTTTGTATGTTGTATGCACAAGTACCAGCACAGCACTTGATAAAAGGACCATCAATCAAATCAGTGTAAAGAGCTTAAATTCTCAAGGCTCTGAAAATTCTTTTTAACAGCCTGTACAAAAGAAGCAGTAGCATGAGGGGCTGCATAAATGTACCTAGCAAAAGCATAGTCAGAAGGTTGTGATTATTCATTTCCAGAAGCACAGACAAGTCCCAGCTGAGACCTGGCTGACTTTGCATATGGATTTGTATATGCACATCAGCAGAGTTCACCTGTGCTGCAAAGGATTTGCAAATCAAGATCTCAATCCCACAAAGACCCAAAAATGTGATTTACCATGCAGACTGTGATTCGCACCTTCCACCTTTCCCACAACATTGTTATCCTAAACACACCAATAGTATAACATTCTGGGATGCATGGGACTATTATTGCAAGGAACACTAGGTGAAAGATGCATGGGTGCTCAAAACTATTCAACACAGTACTGTTATTTTATCACTTTAAATTTATGCTACATTAGCAATCACTTTTCCCATCTCTTTGAAGTAGATGCTGCAGCAAGTAAAAACAATAACCCAAACAGCAGCAAATAAGCCTATTTTCAAAGGAGGGGAAAAAAAAAAAACAAATCCAAACCAAACCACACAATAATATAAGAAACGGTAAGTGTTCAGTGTCCCAGATGGTTTGCTTCACATGAAAGCAAAAAATCACTGTCAGAATAGCAAAATCTATCCTACAATGCATTATTAGCTTTGAGAACACAAGTATGGCAAACATGAAACACCAATCAAAATCCAACACATGACCAATTTCCCCATGTCAAGACATGTACTCTCATTTGAACAGGCAAACATCTAACCTGAATTATTGCTGATCTGTAGACACCCAGATATCACATTACAAACAACAGATTCAGTCAACTGAATAATTGACAGAAAATTAAAACCAGCTCTTTTACACATATCTGATTGCAGTACCTGACAGCGCTTTCTGTAATGCAGGGTGGTCGGGCGGAGGAACATGCTATTATTTATACAAGATGAACAACAAGCTAAATCGAAACATTTTACCAAATGTATCTTCATGGAGATATTAAGCCCTTTTTATTTTTTATTTAAAATAAATGGTATTTCTATTTGTATTTAATTTCCACTTTGTTTCATTTCTAACTGACATGCCGTTATGCTCCAATTTGCTCCCTGTTCCAGAGTATTCATCATTTAAGAGAAGGCAGAGTATTTTAAGTAGTGTGAGAAAACAACTCCACAGACTATATGCTAAAGCAGAACAAGCATCCACACTCTGCTGTGATGGTGTGCTCCCCTCCAAGCATCAGCCTGACCTTTATCTCCAGTATCCCTGCCCCAAGCGATAACCACCCCGGTGGTCAGAATGGAGACATCTAGTCGTGACGGCAGCGCCCAGCTCAACGTGGATTTGGAGAGACAGACAACACCACAACAGCCAAGGGCTAACTTGAGCAATGCTGGTACTGTGGTCAATACGCAAATATGACTATAGGTCAATCATCTTACCCCCATAAATAGTGAACAGCCCAAAAGTCCTTTGAGCTCTCCTGCACAGCACGCCAGGATCTCCCCTTGAGCAGGGATGCTGCTCAAGGTTCAGAGATTCCTTGCCGCAACAGACCCTCGGTAAGTGACTAATAGCATGCTAAACTTTGAAATCTTAGCTAAGCAATATAAAGGATTGATTGCATGTATAGAGACCTCTAGACATAAACCACTGGCCAAGTCTGGGACTAGGACTGAATTCAGTCGCACCCAGACTCCTCTAGGAGAAGGTGTTCAAAAGCCAGAGGGTGCTTTCTGAACCTCATGACTCAACAGGAGGGTCTCCAACATTTCTGTCTGATCCCGTCCTCTATGCAGTAAATAACCAAGTGTGCCTTGCCGTCGAATCTCGTTAAAACGCTGTCGCATTTACCATCAAACTCTGTTGAATCCCTGTTTTATATCAATAAGTGTACTGCTGCTTCTCTCTACAAATGAAGTGCATCACTCCATTTGCAACACTCACACTAATGAGCTAAGGGAGAGTGTTTCCATTCTAGTCTTCATTTTAGACAGGGAAATTCAAAGGGCGTTATTAGAGTTAACTATGACATTTCAATGAGAGTTCATTACCTAATATTACCTTCTATATCCCGACAAGCCACTAATTTGCTATCTCAGCTATGTATCTATCACGTGGAAGTAATGATTTTCCCACCTCATAGGGTTCTTCAGCATTTGCTAGTGCGATGATGAGGGAAACAGAAATGCTTATTAAATCAGTCTGCTGAATTCACAGTTTTACTGTCTTCTAAACTCATTGCATGGGTTATTTCTGTGAGTCTTCAACCCCTCAATGAATACCAAATATGGTAAAATATTACCAACATCTTGACAAAAGAGGAAAAATTTATTGTAAAATTTGGGTTCTTACTCCTGATATAGAAGGAATAATTGTTAATAATTTTTTTAATTTGTATAATTTGTACTAAGTTTCCCAGTCTATTGTGGTCTATAAGTAACACCAAGGTTTCCTCTTCCTGTCCATCTCTGCTGCAACAGCAGCGTCCTCGGGAGTCCCATGGAAACTGTTATGAGTTTGGAGATTACAAGTGTCCTTTGTAAACTCTGTTAAACAAGCCAGCTTCTAACAGATTTGGAGAAAAATAAACAAACCATGAAAACTATGCACTTGATGCAGAATCTCCAGCAAAGCCAGGAGGGTTTGAGCATTCAGAACCTCTATTTTAAGTTTCTGGAATTAGACACCTGTGGCTACTGCTGGCCTTTTTTTTTTTTTTTTTTAATAGGCTTTTTTTTTCCAGCTTCCAAAAGCTGAATAAAATGCAACAAGTTATCTCAACATTTCCACAATCTTCATGACAGATAAAAGGTTTGAAAATGAACGTAACAGAGGACATAGTTTGCAAATTAAATATTAGCTACATATTTGTGAAGAAAATAAACAACTCACAGAATGCTCTTCAGGTTCAGCTCTCTACCAGCTAAATTGGATCTTGTCTGTGAGAGAGAGAAAAATCAACAATTCCCTATCTTTAATCTATGATCTAATAAACCCATTTTTCTCAAAGTGATAAGCACACCTGGTTGGATTTCTGTAGTGTGTCAGGTGAGGAGTTTGAGTTTTTTTGTGGGGAGCATGTGGTTTGTTTTAATTTCATAGCACCTTCCACTCTACCTTGAGCCAAAACACAACTTTTAATGACCTTGCCACCTATAGAGACATAACCGACAAACAGTATGCAGACTGTACCTAAACCCTTTTCTGTGTTCTGACTTTTCTAGCAAAGGCATTAATACAAAATTTTGTTTTATTTACCAATAAGGTAAGACAACTTAGTTCCCTGCAAAATAAACAATCAAATTTCTGCAGTTTAATCCAGCAAAAAAAGGTCACCCTGTAGGGCAGAATTTATCCTGGCTTGGGTCCGCATACCATCAGCTTAAGTCTGAATAAAGTGATGAGATGCATTCAGCTGGCTCTGTACGCAGGTCGATATTCACCCAGTAAGCTCAAAGAGGCTATCTGGGACACTTCGACCGATGTTTCCTTCTTCCACATATCTTATTTGAGTTCCCAGATATTGCCTTTACATTTTCTGTTCCACACAGTTCATAAAAATGGGTGAAATGCTCATTTCAAATGCAATAACTGTCATTTATGACATCTCTAATACAGGTACATGCATTCAGCAAGTGTTCCGCACCATGTAATTATTGTTTTTCTCAGGAGAGGAAAAAAACCCCATATACATACACAAGGTTTGCTGTAAGAATACATTGTCTTTCCTATCATCCTGGCGGTAAGAAGATAGAGAAGAATGATGTGAGGTTTAGGTAAACACAGGCACACAAGTCAAACTGCATGCATTGGAATTTACACATATTTTCCCTTTGAAAAGCTTTGTTTATGAAGATAATTCAGCCCAACTTTATTATTCTCAGGGAAGATAATGCTATAAAACAGACATAATTCACTGCTTGGGCATTATAAAGATTTAGGCAGAAAGACCGCTACAAACATCTCGGTCTTGGCTTGGGTGTGATTATGCTATGAGTCAAACCACAAACTACTGTATTCCTACACAGAGTTATCTAAGAAGTCCCCCTTTCATTCCCCATCTCCTACAGAAAACACTTTAAAATTCTGATGGCTCTCATCTGTTAAAAGTTTTCATCATTTTCTATCCTTGCTGCACCATTCCTATCCAAAATCTCCTCAGCAGTTTAAATTGCTTATGTTAAAACTCTTCACTTCTTCCCTGAACAACTGCATCATACTCGTACAGTCCGAGCACTACTGCAGACACTCGAGCAATGAAAAGCCTGTGAGAGCTGAGTATCTTCAGTGCCTTTCAGGATAAGGATCTCAAGCACTTCCCAAGTTACCCTCAAGCCTGAAGAGCTAGTCTTTCCTCCATTTTGTCTCTCCATTTCTAGCAATTTATTAACAGCATTTGGAATCCAAATAAACAGCAATCTTAACCAGTACATACTCACTATATGAAATCTTTATTCGATTAATTCCCACTTTATGATCCTTGAAGCCATCTTCATCCGTTCAACAAGTTTACTTTCTGTATTTCAGTCTCTAGGAGAGACCTAAATGATCAGTCTAAGATACTGCGCAAATATTCTCAAAGTGCATCATCTGAAAACACAGGAGAAGGGCCAGAAAAAATACATACCACAGGAGCTCCTCTAAAAACCAAGTGATATACGAGAAACATTGGGGGACACTGTGTCAGAAGCAAAGCACGCCCCTGAATCCAGACCTCACCGACATGTCAGTCCTCTATCTCCAAGTCCCATCTTTCACCTCTCATCAAACCTATTCACCCAGCTGAGGCAAGTCCCTAATGCACAAAGTTAAGAGATTTTACCTTTCATTTCTGATATGACTTTTGATATGAGCTCTCCCCTCCAGAATGCAATTCACACTCCAACGGGACAAACTTCTTTTTTTTAAAAAAAACAACAAAAACAAAACCCACAACAACAAACTAAAACCACCCCCCCACCAGCACCTTTCTAGGTAGTCATTTGTCCTCCCCAACTTACAGAATAATATGCTAGGTTTTATGTTTACACCATACGACATTGGGAACATCTGATTGTGAAACAGCATTTCCACGCAAAACCCAGTAAATGCTGCAGCTTTCTTCTCAACACCTTTGAGTCTTAGATAAATGCCGCAGATCAGCCTTACAGGGTGCTGATATTCTCTCATACACCATTTGCACACTTACTTAGCAAGTCTTTGTTACCCTTTGCAAAGAAAAATGCATTTTCAGCTCCCTTTCAGTTTGGCCTATTGGTCTGTCCTTCCCAACCTTATCCTGTAACGTAATGTCGTGGTTCAGGCCGGACGCCTAAGTACTTCTCTAAATGCTTAATAAATCTGTCTTTCCAATAATGAAAAACTAGGTTGATTCTTCTATAGCTCCTGCGCTATGGATTTCTTGGAAAAACTCTGTCATTTTTGACAAATACTATCTCTCTGCTTTGCCGTGTAATCCTACTATAGGCCTAGCAATCAAAAAACTAATAGGCCCTTCACAGATTATATCTGAACTGGAATTACTTCTTTATAGCCTGTGAACATTTTTCATATTAAAGCAGTAATGTCCATTTCCAAAAAATCTGCTTGTCATTTTGTGTGACTTCTCAGCACCTGTAATTTAAAGTATGATTGTGTTTACCCCCCAACACCTTAACATGCAGAGTGAGCGACAGAGCATTATTAATAAAGTTCTGTTTCACTGAAAAAATAAACCCCACATTCAGACCTGAAGCTAAGGACCTGGCAGGCTGATGGATATTTTTCTAGTACCTCTTTTACTGCAAAATTATAATTTATGAGTTTACTGCTATCCATATGGATTACAGCAAAAGCTTAAGTGCCCTCAAGATAAGGGCAGGATGAATGGACAGGTAGGTATGAAGAATTGGATGGATCAGTAGAATAATAAAAGTATACAGACAACCCCTCCAAACCTTGATGTTTCTCCCTATAGTCACACATCTGTAGTTGCAAAAATTTATATTTTACCATATAAAAGGCACTGTGCCACACACAATTGACTCTTTTACAATTTCAACCTATTAGCCAAAAGCTGAAGTACTTTGTTTCTATGCCTATACTTAATGAAAACATGTCTACTTTATTATTAAAAAAAAAGTCACATCATCGTGCTATCTATTTCAGGTCATTACATTGCTCTTAATATTTGGGAAGGGCAATTTACCACTGTAGCGTTATCTCAAGATAAGTTTTAAATTTAGATCAAATAAGCAGCTCTCTGTTGGTCAATTCTAAACTAAGATGAAATTCTCTCCTAAGAACTTCTCTTGCAATGAAAGAATATGACTAGAATTTCAGAAATACCCGCATGGGAAGATCGCATGGCTTCAAAGTTTTACTTGAGCAGTGAAGAATTTTGGTCCCCTTTGGGACCGACTCTGTAAAGATCTTAAAGATTTCACTAAATGGGTTAATTTCTTCCTTAGTTCACTTTCGGAGTCATTTCAGCTGTTATGCAACATTTAATTCCTTTTTGGACAGCTTTTTGGAACGGCTTCCCTCAGGGTACCCAGCAGTTCTGCGGAAACGCTGGAAACCAAATCCAAATCTTATGTTACAGTTCACAGCACTACATATGAGGCCATACAATCTCATATTTAAGACTTGGCCACGACCAATATTCAACATAAAGCATACTAAGCTTCTGTCCATCTCTAACAGTATTTCATGATTTGCTTCACTACTCCATCCCTGGTGGAATGTATTGCAACTCTTAAAACCATTTTACCATTTAGAACAATTTCTTACAGTTTCTTTTCTAAGCAAAAAGTTTTAGTTGATTTTTAGCAGCACACATGAATACACAGACTATCCCATCAATCCTGTCAATAATCAGGAATACTTTCATTCCTTGTAACCCAAGAGAATGCATATTCAAAATAGCTCAAACAGACCCTAACCAAATTTAAATTATTTGTCAGGGTTTTTTTAATTGTACTTACTGTGTAAATCAATACCATTCTATTTCTTAAAAAATGCTGGCTATGTCATTTTGGTATTAGAAATGGACTTATTTATTGATCCAAGTTACATACGTACACACGGATTTAACATTTACTCGGACCATCAAAATTTAAGGTTCAAAAAACCAATTAATTTTTTCTTCTATTTTTTCAAACTGAAATTCAATACCTGTAAAAATCCACTAACTAATTTATGAGATCTATTGAATATATATTTCAACATTCTAACATTATGCAGAGGAGATCTTTTATTATTGCCAAGAGCAGATTCAATATTTTATATTGCCATCTATTACTTAACACGGAGAGGACTCTGAGTCACAATGGTGAAGCAGCATAGCATTTTTCTACCGAAGTCTCACCACTAATTTCACGTGTATCCATACCGCCACAGTGCCCCACAGACATAATTGATATTGTTCAAGCACCAGGTGTTGAATGTTCACATTACCATGACACTTCGCTGGAGCTAACGGACTACGCAGCCTCAGGGGGGTCCATCAGGCAACCCAAGTGAAAATACAACTGTATTGCATCCAGCATCAAAGCTGAAAGGTCCATATCCTCACGCTGCAAGAAAGTGTCTCTAACATAACTTCCAGAATAGTCATAATTTAAGCAAAATGTACAGAGTCATGAAGAATTAAACCTTTATCTTTTGAATTTCTTGCTAGCATCCCACGCCCCATCCATATTTTTTATCTGCAATGCAAACCTCTGGCAAGGGAACAACAGGCTGATGAAGGACTTAAAACCTATTTCAAGAGCTCGAAGGAGACAATGGAAAGACATTCACAGACCATTGTGCTACCACTACAAATTCCTACTTACCAGGAGATCCTTCACAATGCTGTAGGTAAACCCATACCTCACAGCTGGTGTGAAACACCTTATCTTTCCATGCACTTAAACTATATCCAGTGATCTCGCTTAAGGTGAAAATGTCCATGCAAGAAGTCAAAAAATAAAGAATTGTATCAATTTCTCATTCCTGGTAGATAATGTTTATGTCAAAATTCAGGAGGGGTACAAAATTTCAGCCTGAACATTATCCTTTCACCTCAACATCAGAGCCTTACACACTGATGTACTAGTAAATGCACTAGTAAAAGGAGCCAGAAATTTATAATCCATTAGAGAACTTAGTTACTTACTGAAGATGAGAAGATTATTAAGTAAATAGTATTTTCAACCATCTTGAAGTCCAGTGATCCTAAACTGAAGGCAAATGTAGGGAGGACTGAGCTTAAGGAGTGGCAAAAATGCCTGGGCCCAAAGATTTCTGAAAGAAATGGGTTTTTTCCAAGAGCTCTCAACAGATCAGGGAGTCATTTGCTGGCTCTACCATTAACCCAGTGTGCAGCCAGGGCAAATTGACTTCACCTGAAACAGAGATGGGCCAGAAAAAATAGTACCTTAAATAGTGAAGTCATACAAAGGATACCATTAACTACACAAACAGGGCACAGCGATTTAGGAAGTCTTTCACAGAACAGTGTTTTCTCATGTGTCTAAAAAATTCCTAGGACAATGACATATTTATCTAGTTGGTAAGTATCAAGCATTTACATAATACAAATTAAGACTAAATTAAAAATGAAGCAATTAATAGACAGGGATAGAAACAAGCTCAAAGTATACAGTTTAGTGGCTGAAAATCGGAACAATTTTTTTCCAGCTGGGCTATTTACTGCAATTACTTCAACATACAACATCATCTTTCTAATAATTAACAAAACTGTATGATGATTTCTGAGTTCTCATTGTAATCAAATTCTGATTAACTGAAGACTTTACTGCCTTGCATGTTTTTTCCCCTTTTTTTAAATCTAAACTCACTTGGGCAAGCAGCTAAACAGAAACAAAAAGAAAACTTGTAGCAGTACATCTTTGCAGATGTCTGCAATAATTTATGGTCTCAATCTTACTTCCCTAGGTGTCAGACAGCACCTACTCCCACCTGAAAATAATTATCATCCTTACCATTAACACGGTGAAGCTGATTAGCATACACAGCACCCTTTCTGGCTCATGATTCACAAAGCAGCACAGATGTTGCCTTTAGAGGGAATACATTTCACATACCTCTTCAGTTCAAGAGAATGGATTTCCTGTGGCTAAAAAAGGCAGTTGTAAATGGCTATTGCCAGAATAAAGAGACAAGGGGGAAAATTAGGAAATTCCAGAGCTTAAAAGCTTTACTATATTTCCATAGTCAGTATAACTTCCCAAAATATGCCTCCAAGCTTATTACCATGCAACTTCCCATTCAGGTGCTGCACACAGAAGCTCGGGCAAAACAGTTTATTATTTCTGTTCATTACCGTCTGCATGGTATTTTTGGAAAGTTTCATGGGATTGAAAATGTTTCAAAGAGCAGTAACAGCCATGCTGGTATGTTACTGGGTTTGATACATTTGTTCCAATGCATTTCTGAACTCCCTTCTCAACATTGAGCGTTTGCAGCTCCTGTTAAACTTGAGTGACCCCATGAACACAAATGCAGTTGCAACCTATCCAAAATATGGCGCATTTTCTCAAAAAAAGATCCTGTGGTGATGGCTCGGACTCTGGGTGTTTCACCCCCTCTCTTGTTTTAGGTAAAACATTTCATTACGAGACTACCTGGCTGCAGTAGTACCAAAGACACTGCCTGAACCACTCAAGATGTTTTATTTCCTCCTCAGGAGGCAATTGTTCCATGGACCATGAATAGCCTAGAGATAACTTCATTTAGAAAACTCTAGTTGAAGTACCAAACAGACTGCTTGCTTAGTCATTATGTTCTACAGCTCTGTTCAATCTAATCGGTGAATATAGCAAAAAGCACCATAGAGCTTTAAATGTTAGGTATACGCTTAGTGTATTCTTTCTTCTGATGCCTCAAACCAACTCTTCCTATTTATCATTCAATAGCCAAGGTTTTAACTGCAGCCTACTGTCACACACACTACGCACTCTTGTTTCTGAAAATCTGTACCTTTAATGGAACTGCAAAGTGCCAAAATGATCTGCACTACTGAGCAGTATAATAAGTGTTAAGGAATGTAAAATAAATCCTCATAAAAATCATCTTTTGCTGTTAAAATTGTATTCCTTAACCGTGTTGCTCTACTTCCACTTAAGTTCTCTTAATCTTTGCATAAGACAATGGCTGGTTTTAAACCAATATAGTACTTCAACTTCAGACTGTGGCTTGCACAAATAATTTAAGGTCAATGGCTACCATTTTCTTTAGAAGAACCATATTTAATTTTATATTTTCCTCATGCTGCATTAGAAGTATAGGGAAAACAACGTAATGTTCATAGACACATAAAGCCAAAATATTAAAAAGAATAAAGGCTCTTGGAAGCTGTGATTCATTTACAGTGTGTAAGTTTCACAGATCAAGGACTTTTTCTTTAAAATTCTCCCATGTTGGAAGATCCTGTCCACAAAAGCTGAAGAAACACAACTCTGTCCAGCACCAGTAAGAATTTGGGTACAGAACTGCATTTGCCTTCAACAAATACAGACCAATAAGAAACGCACATCAACTGAACAAAGTCCAGAGGAAAGCAGCAAGAACAAAAACACAACCAGACTGGAAACAGAGAACTGGTTTGGGTTTTTTTTTCCATAGGCTGTACAGGAAAAGGCTGGTTTTCAGCACCAGGAAATGAGACAGAAAGTAAACAGACAACAGTGAAGACAATCCTCTTCTCTCCATTGATAAAGAACAGCTGACATCGCTAGCCTTTTTCCTTTTCTCAGGCACAAGCAGCTTGGTTTCCCCTCTCTCCCAGCATTAGATTGATCTAAAATTTAAGGAAAGCCCAGAAAATAAGACAAGTCTTTCAGTATCAGCATCTCCCTCTGGCTGCTAACTAGGATGTTACATTACCTACTTAACATACAGAAATGCATCTATGGTATACATACACAAAATAGTCTCACTAGCAAAAAAGAATTAAGCCATCAGTTTCATTGACCTACAAGAGACCTTTTCTATGACAAGTCATGTCTACAAGAAATGAAGTTTTGTGCATGATGATGCAGGTTTCTCAAGAAAAAATAAAGCATCCAATTATGACAAAAACTGTATGGCTATCTGATGCTTAGTCTTCTCAGAATCCCTTGAAAAAAAACTTAGTCATAATAAATTACACTGATTATTTGTTATCTAGTACCTGCTCATGTGATTATTCTGTATATTGTAGGTAATACATAAATATAAATAGCCAATAGATACAACATTTAAGTGAATCTCAAAGCAACTAAATAAATCAATTTCATTTTTTCCACTGAATACACATGAAAATAAAACCAAGTTATTCGACTTGATCAACATCTTGAAGTAGAGCCCTAGCACAGGTTGCAGTAGAAATCTGAGTTCTGGAGCCTCAGTCAGTCCCACGCTCACTGGACACATACAAGATGACACAAAATGGTACAGTAGGAATAGTGTCCGTATGTTGTAAATAGGGAATTTTTCTTCATATTCAAGAAAACCAAAGCATGTTTATAAGAACTCATTTCCTTTGAGAAGTCACATTTTGATGAGAAACTGTTTTTTTAAAAAAAGACACTCGGATAAAACATTTTCAGTCATCATGAATACACCTACAAATACATATAACATGCACTCCACACCAGCCCTCATCAGTACTGCTAGTGCAAGTAACAAGGATTTATTTTTTATTTTCTTTCCCCGATTCTTATTACCTCCTCCTTTCAGAAACGGCTCTGGGACTACACAGTTGAATCCCCCAAAGACTTAAGAGTATGTATTCTGTTCCTTTCACAACTCATAATTCATTTTTGGAGACATAATTGAGAATATCTATCAAAACCTACAAGCATTTGCTGACCTGGGAAAAAAATGTCTTCCTGGGACTCTGAAGTAATACACTGCACTAAGACTTCAGGCATTGCTATAAGCTTTCTTGTTTCTGGGTCAAAAAAATCATAAAGTTCAAACTATATATAATGAAAACCATAAGCCGGTTATACAGTTTATTAGTTATAAGAAATCACACTTGAAATCAGGGCTCCATCGGGAATGTACAATCAAATTATATGACAGCCAAAGGTAGGAGAAAAAAATTAATATATTTGTATAGGTGTCTTAAAGAGGTGCCAGCTCTGCTGGGGAAGAGGGAAGGGTGGTGGCTACACTTGCATCCTGGCAGCTTTATAAGCCACATCTGCAGGACAACCACCCAAACTATGCAGGTTCTGCTTCTAGGGAATAATCACATAAATGGAAACTCAATTTTGTTCACCAGCCCAAAACATCTCAGCAAACTTCAGGCAGCCTAAGTCGATCACATATTGGTTTACTGTGTCTGGGTACTAGAGGAGCATCTGGGGTTTTTCTTCCCCTGGTTCCTACACAAAGCCAGCTGAAGCCTGGTATAGAACGACAAGTCAAGATGATACATGCCTCTACTTACAAGTTTTTCAATTCCCTATTTCTATATTTAGAAAAACCACTTTAAATGACTTCAGATTTCAAAGGAAAAGGTGTCAGTGTGCCATCCCAGGAATCATATCAATATCATATCAACTCCCAATTAGTTCCTCTAAAATGCAGTTCAGACTCTAGTTACCTTTTGGAAAAAGGATTAATTCATACCATGTATTAAAAACAAATCATTTAACTTTCACTGACTTTATCCAAAAAATTCCTTACTCACTGACCTTCCTATTTATTTTTTTTTAAAAGGAATTTAGATATTGCCTCAATTAGTACTGCACCACTAAAACTTAAATGCAAGCAGAGAAGACAGATAACGTATTTCTCACTCAAATCAAGGCAAGGAGCCTAAAAAGAACATCTCAGTTTGAGCCTCTTTGTTCCTTAGTTCTTCACTTGTGAAAAGAACAATAGAACTTCTCCAACTCACAGGGGTGTTGTCAAACTAAGTATATTAAAGATTAAGGGTGGCTCAGATTGTACAGTAATGGAGGACAATACCTAAGATAGTATTTAATTTATTCAAAGCCCTACAAAATGTGCACAGCTTCAGAAATCCTGCAATACGCATCTAAAATGCTGAAGTATTCTTTAATCATTCTAAATATATATTACTGAGAAAAGAGTTTGTGGCCAAGTGTAAAACAGCCTTGTTCTTAAGAGAAAAAATGGCACTTTTATCATCCCTCCTTTTTTTATTCCCTCGCTTTTATCTCTGTGTTCATTTCCACTTTACATTGTTGTAGAAGTCAACAGTGTAACTCAAAGCTTTGTAAATATATGTTTGTTCAGTAAACCAGTTAAATGTGTTTGCATAACTCTTACTAAAATAAGATCCAGCCTTTACTGAATGGCTACACATTGCCCATTTCTCTCTGCAGATACATATCAAAAATAGTGAGGGTAAAACAAACACACAGACCACAAAAAGTTTCCAACTATTTATCTTATCACATAGAGGAGAGCAGGCCAAATTGTGCCAGGGAATGTGAGGAGAATGGTACAGCAAAGAATTACTCAAAAGGTCTAACATATTTTCATGACAACTTTGCATTACTAAATACAAGGACAAAGAGAATTATGATGTGAATGTTTCAAGACCAAGAAATACATCAGAAAAAAATTTAAACGCCCATACTCTACTACTGATTTAAGTGGAACTGGTTATGAAATAAAATACTAAACAAGGTCAGTAAAATTAGCTCAGAAGTCTTAAATAAAATCATTATGCAAAGGTGTTGGGCAGTGGCCTAATTCTGTTTCCATTGACAAAGTTAATCAAGGAATGCTGTGGTTTACTCTGGTTTTCTGTTCCTTAGGGGATTACATTTTGATAGTTTTTGCTTTGTACAAATGCTTACAGAATGACAGAAAAAAACCCACCTAAAAATGACAGCTTCTGGCACATTCCATTGGGGATTCAATGACTAAAAACAATTCACCTCCACCACTTGCCAGCATCCCCTCTCCCCAAAAAAAACATGTAACCTTGAAGCCATGAGGAAAGCTGCTTATCAGACAGTATTTTGAATATATTTAACCGGCTTCTTGCCAAATCACATGGCAAGATACATTATCCTATAAAACACCCATAATGGACTGGCCTACCCACTAGATTCTCAATGCACAATACTCCAGGCATGCAAAACTAAAACACCCCAAAGAAGCAAAAAACCAAACAAACCGCCCCACACACACTCCTTTTTTGATTTTTGAAGACTCCAAATGCACCAAGTGTTACACATAGGCTGGGGCGGAACAACAGAGAAACAGTCTGAAGGTATCCTTGCACTTCTGATCTGATCCCCTGCTGCCCTAATCGCAGCTACTTGCGGAATTCTTCCTAACTGCTCTCCTTTGGTGAAGGAAGGCTCATCTATCCTAGCCTTCAATATACTAGCCTTTCATTCATTCAACGGCAATTTCCTAAAGAAGGAGAAACACCTATGGAATGAACACCTCAGTTTACATTTGCTTCTCTGAAGTCTTTCAAAATAACCTCTTTTATCGGTGCTTGTAGCTGTGACGTATCTAGACAGCAAAGCAACTGTATCAACAGAATCGCAGAATGAAATAACTGCTGCACACATCCATACTTTTACTGCATTAATGATGTTTGACATTAGCACCATGCCAACCATCTAATTGCCAAAACTGAATGCAAAGTTTCAAGGCTGACGATCGCTCTGGCTTTCATTTAAAGACTAGGCTCAAGTGAAGACTGTTCCTGTGCTAGCAAGGCACAAATAGTTTTCCAACAGCTTTGTATAAAAATTCCTAGCTTAAAGGCAGCTCTTTGAAGTTCATAATCTCTTCTCTCCTTCTTACTGTTTTTCAAGAAAAGAACATGTGTGTAAATGCTTTATCATGGTGACTGTGTCTTGGCATTGTCTTTGATACTGTCTTGGTTTGTGTTGTAAAGATGATAACAATTCTAGCTGCTGGGAACCTGAACAAGTCCCCACATGCTTTTTTTACTTCTCTGCTGTTTATATCATCAGCTTTTTGCAAACTGTTTACATGAAGCATTATTAGCAGCACAGTTTCTGTTAACATTGCAGCAAGGGGTATTTCTTCCCCAGCATTCCCATGGAGAAATGCTTTGCAGTCCAACAGTAAAGTAGCAGTGTTCTCCCTTCACTTTTCCATCCTTATTTAAATAAGTAATGCTCTTTATTGTGCAAATGAGATTAATGTTCTTGATGGGCCTACGTGCAGAGTACGGCACAAGCCTGGAAGAGTAAAGGCTCCATCTCTTACATTCTGGTTACCATGACTGTGTAAGAAGGTTGGGACACTTGTACAAGGGAAGTCATGCTTATACTTAGTCTCATTTACTGCATTTGCACTGTACTAAATGGAATTATAGATGTAATTATACACCACGTCAAAAATAACTGTAGCTAAGCAGAACTACCTCTGCTCCCACTCATTTTTCCCCCGTGTCAGGCATAAGCACACAAAGAAATCCTGTGCAAATGTAAATTAAGAGCTTATTTGCTCAAAAAGATCAATTAGAGTAATAATTAATAACTGACCAATTTCAATAATAATTAACTATGATTACTGCTGCTCAGAAAATAGTACGCCAAGTACATCTGGGCAAAAACACTGTACATCAACACAAGATACACTTGTCACAACCTATTAAAACTCACGTCACAAGCATTCTTACTGGACCACCAACCAAACAAAAATTCCTTTCCAAAGAGTTCAGTGGTTCTAACATCTTGTCCAATATTCAGTTTCTGCCTACAGCTGACTGCTTTAAACAGCAACAAAAGCATAACACAAGCTTATCTTTACACAAACCCCAAACCAGAGCCTTAGAAAGCTCAGACTTCCACTTATTTTTTCCCCCTTGTAAAGGGGAAGATGACATTTCACCGGCTTTACCCTTATCATTACTGTATGTAGCATGGTGTTTAAGTATATAAATTTTGTTGATCGATTGTTACTTCAATTAGCTGACTGGCTGATTTTCTATAACCACAATAGTTTGTCATGAGGGTGTTTTCTCTAATTTGTCCCCTCAATTATATAAATTAAATTGATTTACAGAAGCGTGTTTATATAGCTTACCTTCAATGAAGAATTTGCAAATGGAGCTCTCAGTAGGCTCTTCAGATCTCTGACCGCACCGTACATTTTCCATTGAAAAGCATCCCGTCTCAGTCTGTGGGAGACAGAGAGAGAAACACTGAGGACATCCTAAAGCAAATACCGCTTATGCAAAGCTCTTCTTTCTTCAATGCTTGGCATTTTGCCTAGCCTTGTATTTTGGAAACGCATGGCCCCTCCTTAAAAAAAAGTAAAGTAAGAGCAATTACCAGTTTTGTCTATTGCTAAGGGAAGGCACAGAGGTAAAGATATTTATGTTTTATTTTCAGCTCTGCCACCAACTTGTCATGAGCCCCTGGGGGACTCATTTAGCCTTTTGGCATCTCAGTTAACTCAAGTGCAACATAATTAATTCAAATACCTAATTACACATTCACTTTCATCAGGGGACCACAAAATGACTCCCAAATTATTATTATTATCAATAGTTCCAAATACCAGAGGCCACAGCAATGCTGTGAATCTGCTCAAGGCCATGAGTTTAAAATGCTTCACTATATAGATAATCTAAAACATAAGGCATGTTGGCTCAGCTGCTAAAATGCAAGAGCCACCCAGAGCCCAGTCCTCTCCTGTGATGCACCTTCTGTCAACCCCTACTGCAGGACAAAACGGGCATGAATTGTTACTACAACCAAAGCGTAGCATCCTACCCCAACTCCGCTCTAATAAAAATGAGCGGACAAGAGACAAGTCAGGAGAATCAAGATCTCAAGGCCAGCATTGAAATCTAGATATGATAACTGTTTACTTAAATCTAAACCAAGGACTTCTCTGACTTCCAAACCCTTAGAATATAACCCCAAAAGTTAGTATAAGAGAACACCTTAGGATTGTCCCAATTTTCCCACATAATGCTCAATTCCCATATTTTCATATCACACAGCATAATACCATATGTTATATTCTTACTAAAATAATGGAAACTTACTGAGATTTTTAAAAATTCTTTAGGTTCACAGAAAATAGTAGTCTGTTCTTCACAAAAAAGACTTGTCAGGCAGAAATGAGCTAAGTGCTTAGGAATCCTAAGTAAACAAAAACAAACCCAACTTCTTTCAAGCTTAATTAGCACCATACACAGAAATGTGAGCCAAAAGCAATTTATAACTGAGAATGGTTTTCTGTTAAACATAAGGTTAATCCTATAACCTGTAGCATTAATAAGCTTGCATAGGCCTTTTTGTTGGAAAAAAAATGTCAAAAGAAAATGAAAAAGGAATTGCACAGAACCTCTTTCTTAAGAAAGGATGCTGTTCTCATTCACAGCGGCATAACTCAGGAGTCTTTTCGCGTCAGTGAGACAGAACTCTGACAAACACGGTTATGTGGGTAAAAGTATTATGAAATATACAAGAACTGTGTCCCTTAAAACCTCAACCTTTAACTTAATTTGTTCTACCTTTTGTCTCATCACGTTACTTAGTAGTTTTGATAACAGTAGAAAGAAATATTTAACTGATTTGACTGATACCTTAAAACTGAAATACCACCTCAGGAATGGAGTCACCAGAAAGACCCACATAACCTCCAAGATGTGAATTTTATTTTATTATGCTCAGCATGTATTACCTGCCTAGAATAGCTCACTAATTGTCATGTTGCCCACTCGTATGTCATTTGGATGCCTGCCCCAGGGCATAGGTGCTGAGCAGGAATATTTTCACTTTGCAGCTCGTGGAATAAGGCAGTGACTGTTGGCTCATTAGCAATCACTCACATCTCCACAACACCAGAGCCCATGTGCCACTGCCACACGCTGCTTCACATTTCGGTACATCCTTTTGCCTCGGCTATCGGAAAGACTCCATCAAGTGTTCTCATTACTCTCTGGTTTTGCTTTTCAAGCTTCAAGACAGACACCTGGCCAACCAACTGCTGGACCTCCTCTGGTAACCCGCCTAACCTCTTGGCTGAATCACATCTTTGCTGCATTTTATTTCTCAGTATGGTATTAAGAATAGTAACAGGAAGGCTGGAGTTTCTCCTCCCCAGTGTTCTCTCCTTAAATAGCAAAACCATATTGTAAAAGTCCCCTCTTGCCCAAACACACACATTCTTTGCTCTATTTATTTTAACGTAACTTCTCCTGTTTCTACAAGTGATGGCCTCTTTTAACTACCCTGCTGCTCTGCATGGGCCGTAACGAGAAAGGGCGAAATACCACGTCAGTGAAACGCCATTTCTTTCAGTTACAGCCTGGCTCGACAAAAGTGGGGACCTCTCCTGAGACACAAACATTTCCCTGTTTATGAGTATTTAGGTTCTTGATAGCACAGACAAATAAAATTTTAAAGAGTTGAGCGCCTTAAGAACCTGCACATCCCACCGAGACTTGTTTAGGAGCTTCTCAAAACTTTATTTTTACACCTGCAAACAGTGAAATCTCGCAGGGATATTTGGCACCACTTTTTTTTCATCTTTGGATCTACGCCTAGTGTCACAGGCAAAAACTGTCTCAAGCCAGGGAATTTAACTTAATTATGCCAATTAGCATAAACTTTTAATTACTAGCTGTGGTACTGAGCAATAGAGACAACCAAGAATTAAGCAAGCGCTTACAAAAGACACCTCAGCTGCACTCCCCGCACACCTTCTGTGTCTCCACTTCTGCCACCTCCTCTCCTCCAGCCTCCCCCCGGGTGTCCCCTGCCCAGGCAGCCCCTGCCCTGTGCCGAGCCTGTTTGCGCGGCGCCGCCATGTGCTCCTCCGGCACCTGAAGCCTCAGGGAGGCGGCGGCGCCATTTTGTCTGCGCCGACCGGCCCAGGCCTCCCGCACAGGCCACCGCGGCAGCCCCCCCCGGGGCTACCAAAGCCCCGCTAATCACACCCCGTACAGGCTACCGAAATTCAATACTCTGCTCTCAGGCTTCAGGAAATACCGTTCTGCGGGTTTCCTCTCTCCTGTTCAGGTGCTGCCACCAACTGTCCCGCCGAGGTCGGAGCAAACCCCGGCGGAGGCCCCGCACGGCGCAGCAGCCCCTCAGCCCCGACAGGCAGGATTTCTGCAAGAGCAGCGGCTCCTCGCAGAAAAGAGATTTTCCCCTCACCAAATATAAACCAGACAGCCAAGCGAAGCGAGAGCTGCCTCCTCTGCCTGTACCACAGGGAAGGAGGCTGCCTCCTACACAGCTGCCATGGGAGCTCCTTTCACAGGCACTGCAACCAGCTCCAGCTGCAAGGCTTCCCAGTTTTTAAGTGTGGTAACTTAACCCTTTATCCACTCTTCAGGTGGATTACATTCGTTCAAACATTACATACACACGCTTTCAGGCGTTACAACTAGCAGTGGTTGCAAAAATCTCACTGCGGGTGGTCTGACACGCCAAAACAACAGATAGACAGCAGAGGTGCTCTCGCCATGAATTTGTAAAGCTTGTCAAAACGTACCCAACATTATTGCTTCTCCACTTCCCAGCTTATGAATGCTTTGGAAAACAGTCAGGGGATCCTTAATTAGGGATTTGTCTTGAGACACAGCTGCTTTTGAACGCTGCACACTGCCTTGAAGCATCTGAATTACAGAGGCAAACATGTTCTGTGTCAGCTTCTGCTGGAGACAACAGCTCTATTATAAAAGCCTGTGTTGTGTACTCATGCTCTTCTGACAGCTGAGGAAACCCACTTTGTTCATATTACCAGGAAAAGAACACAAAAACAACAGAGGAAGGCGTTCACAAGCCAACGCTGGCTCTCTGAGGCGAGGGCAACCTGCGGGAACTGTGGCCTGGCAAAGAGGACAACAGCACAGGAGTGTTATTCCTGCAGAGTCAGCAGGGGGGAGAAAAAAAAAACAAAACAAAACCAAAAATCACCTCTGTGAGGGGGCTCCTGAAAAAGAGCAGGGTCCTGTGCTTGAAGGGTCCTCTGAGGCAGTGCTGTGGCTGCAGCGGGAAGGCAGGAGGAAACAAGACATTAACAAACGGGGAATTCAAGAGAGACTAAGGCTGGTTTTGGTTAAAAGGAAAACCTTTGGTCTGTTTCCCTTAAAAATTAAAGCATCTGTGAAGCCAGAAATTAATGTGTTTGGCATATCACTGGCTTAACTAGTGCCAGCTATGTGAGAGATGGGCTCCTTTTCTGTGGTCATGGCTAGTGGAAGAGCTGCTCATACTTCTGCAAGCCCAGGGCTGTCTGGGTTTTATTTGGTTGGGCTAAATCTCTTTGCTGTAAGCAGAAATAACTTTATTATTTGACTTAGGCGGCTGGGCTCCCTGGATATCCTCTTCGCCCAGTGAGGCTAGCTCTGTCATTAGGATTTCACTGTAGGTACTA
Organism: Anarhynchus alexandrinus; assembly: GCA_008711295.1. Taxonomy (NCBI): domain Eukaryota; kingdom Metazoa; phylum Chordata; class Aves; order Charadriiformes; family Charadriidae; genus Anarhynchus; species Anarhynchus alexandrinus. Next base: position 3,221,766 of record VUYV01000083.1, on the reverse strand, counting down.
CCTGAGGTGTTCTAAGCATCCCTTGGAGAGCCCAGTCCTTTCTCAACTAGCAAGGGAACCTCAGCAGACCAGCTTCCTAACTCAGGTGTTTATGTTCGATATGAAACTTAGCCAGGGCGAGTCTTTCTCACACTTTCAAGTTTAAAAGATATTGGAAGAGACGAGTATAACTACAGCTTGGCTACAATGCTGATTTGAGCTGCACTTCCATGGCAGCTTAAGTGGATCCATTTCATACAGCTAACCCGGCAAAAAACTAACCCAACCAAAAAAAGTAATTAGCTTTCTCCTAAGCTTAGTAACCTATGACAGCTCTACACAGGGTCAGAGAAGCACTGGAGCTGGCACAAGCAAGGGTAGGGGACTGCAGCACCCAGCAATTAGATTAGCACGACATTAAAGGCAAGGCAGACCACTACAGACAGCTGCAAGCTTGAAGTAATGATGAAAGTTTATGATACCATACCCACCCTGGAAGAACTCCAGGATTCCCTCTCAGGGACTATATATTCTTTATAATGAAGCTCTTCAGGGCAGGGAGCACGTCTGTCTGTGAAGAGGAGGTAGCAATAAGAGAAAGTGGAAGAGAGGATAAAATACTGGATGGAGACAGAAACGATCTGGGTCTGAGTCTGTTTCCAGCTGTGATAATTCAGACACTTCCATTCACGTATTTAGAATGAAAAGGTAAAATCCTTCTCCTGCCCTCTGTCAAACTGAAGTCCTGAAGTTGTTCAGGACAAGAAGGGTTTTACAGTGCCTGCCTCAGCTAGACACCATTTTGACTTTGGTGAAAAGAAAACACTAGTGCAATATTAAAGATTTGCAATGAAGACAGAAAGAATACTGAAATACAAGCTTAGGGAAAGAAGTGGCTGAATACAGTTTTGTATACCACAAGAAATCCAATTTGGAGCCTAAAGCAGAGGAGAAAATGATAAAGGTAATATACTTGACAAAGTTTCACAGAAAGATACACTGGAGAAATCTATCCAGACCATTTATTCCTCTGTGAACAACTGGATAGACTCATTACAGATTCTGCCTTTGTTGCTCTATAGAAATGAAAATGCTAATTGGTTTACTTGAAGTTTAATTGAAAATTAATAGAATTTCACTAGAGATTTGCAGAATAGGACTAGAGTTAAAATGACATTTGATTAAAGTCACACTAAAAATGTACTCAAGGACATTCTGAAGACAGTGGCAATGGCATTCCTTTCTAAAGTCGAAATATTTATCTTTAGTAGCAACCATTAACAAAATACACTATTTTTAAAGGAGTATATTAATGCATAGTGATACTTAAGCAAGCCTGTGCCTTTCTCAACGCCTGTGCACCTCAAAGTGGGGAACAAAAACCCAAACAAACTCCAAACCAGACTTGTTACTTTCCCCAGTTAACAGCACCTCTTCATCTCTAGCTGTGTCTTCAAGGACATGTTTTTTAAGGGATCCTACCTTCCAGCTGTCTCTTCCCAAGGAAGGATCCTGCAGTCTCTGCTGGAGTTCATTACTTCTCTTTCCTTATATTTCATTAAGACCTACATTTCTGGTCTTTCAGGGCTACTCAATAATCGCTTGGTGCTTATAAACATAAGCAACATTAAGAACTGAAGTAATTCAGAGGGAATGTAATCATCAACTTTACAGGCATAGGTTCATCACCATTACAGGACTGGTGCTGCACCAGGATACACTTGGCCCTTTTAGGGATCTGGAAGTACATAAGAGAAAACTGAAGCATTGCAAAATAGGTTTAACTGCAGTAGTTGTAGCTTCACACTTGAATTCCACAAATACAACCCCTTTGCACTTACAAATATATACATTACTCATTGCTGCAAAAGAGCTTTGTGAACAGTCTGTTGACTACCGGACACTGGCTGACATTAGACTTGGATCTTATTTTTCTTTTAGGCTCTAAGGAAGTTCATCCTTTTACCTGGACCAGAATAATCAAGACAATGGAGAAGAGCAACCAGTATAAAAGAGCACCACGGTTTTGGACAAATTGTGTTAAAAACTACATTGGAAGCACCATCACTTTTTTTTCCCCATATGAAATAAACATATAACTGAACACAGCCACTCCATTTCAGTTAATTTTCTGTGAAACTTTGGTAATAGATGCTGGTTGGATTAACAATTTTGGATGCTTGAGGTCTTTAAATAAGATGGCAGGGGAAAAAGCAGATATATCACTGTTAGACACCAGCACTGTGGAATAACACAATTACCGACCAAATACCTTGTTCATTATCATCCTGTAATAATGGAAAAACGGCCAGGAAAGATTTGGGTGGGCAGGAGGAGCAGAAACTCCATAGACGGCAGATCCATCTTCTTTCCATCTCTAACACATTATGCTTGCAGGCACTATCTTTATTCTTAAGAGAGGATATTTAAATCCATACAGCATGCACGAGCTATACTTTTCACAAGGAAGATGAATATGCAAGCTTAAGAATAGAAGCCTAACCAAGATTATACAGGAAATTTACAGGGAAGTCTTGAACAAATCAATTAGAATTTGTCCATTTATCTGTACATAATAATATTCTCAAACATTAGAAATCAAGAGATGCTAAACTGCAAACTGAGTCCTGTGCTGTTGCTTTCCTCCAAAGAAATGAGGTCAGGCTATAACTCTTCCCTAAGCAGGCTACTTAGAGACTTCTCTTCCCACTGACTTGAATATGTATCTTCATAAAGATAGAGAAAACTAATAAATATTGAACATTGTCTTAAAGTAACAGTGCACTTGGCCAATGTTCAACAATGGTATTTTCGCAAAAAAAATACTTCAAAGAAGACGACCAAAAAATTTGGCCAAGTTAGAAAAATCTGTGCTTAAATATCATCAAATACTGATATGAAATGAGCGTACAATAGCTTTGTGGAAATTAACTGGATCAACTGAATATTCATTTGATTGACTGAAATTAAATTTCTTTTATCATTACTATGGTAACTGTTTGGATGGCATTTGATATTTACTTGAAACGTTACTATTTCAATACTATCATGAAAACTGGGTCATCTAACCGCCATCTCCATGAATACATATATGCACACTTACAAATTCTCCACGCCTGACTTAATTGCTTTCCTTTCCAGTCAAAGCTAAATCAGCACTAAAAGAAAATATCTATTGATCTGAACCACAGGGCCATCCGTTCTGAATATTGTCAGTAGTCGGCTCCACAGAAAATAAAGACATTCTCTTAAATTATCAGCTGCAATAGTATAACTGTAGAATCCCTTGATCAGTTTTCCTAGGAGGTCAAAAGAAGGTAAGAGACTAAAGATTTATTAGAATTTCAAAAGTGTGTTTTAACTATACCATTTCTGTTAATGATAAATCCAGATTTTTTCTGGATATTTAGTGGATTTTCTATTCAAGGACCTGATTGAGCACCCACATTTTCAAAAGAACTGGCACCAAGACAAAATATCCAAGGTGTTCCAACCATGTAACTAACAGTGTCACTCCCCAGGTCAATAAGGACTAGGGCACAGACTACAATTTAAACCACAGCAAGAAAATCTCCTATTTATAACCTACATTTTAGTATTTGGGAATCATTAGCTTTTACTGTGTACAGGTTGCCAATACTTATAATGACAAAAGATTAATTTTAACTTATAAAAAAGCCAACACAAGATTGTTGCACCTCAAGTGTTCACAGTAAGTATTACGTTGTGTCTAACATCCGTGCTTCCCATTTTCCACTCAACTACAGCTTGTGTATAACCTTTATTGCTAATAAAGAGAGCTCTAAAAGATATGTATACCTTCATTGTAATGTATAGCAGAAACCTACATTGCCAAAGCTTTAACATTTATTTCTACTGAGACGCCTTTATTCCATTTCAGTATTACAAGAAGTCAGTAAGATTCTCTATCAGAATAATATCCTTGATAAAAATGGGAATCAGGTGTATGCAATCTTTTTTTGCCACAACTAAATTAAACAAGGATGAAGCCAGTGATCTTCGTAACACTGGGGTCAAACAGAAGTAATTACATTATATAAGTCTATTTCTTCTTTGAGTACTTTCTCCATCAAGATGAGTTCAATACACAATAGGGCCCTGCATATTTAATAATTTTCGGTCAGACTACAAATGGAAGAGCTATGGCACGTTCTCCCTCTAGCAAATTCTTTTCTGGACATACATCCCGGAAAACAAATTTCAGCAATAAAATTCCTGTCTTGTGTCTAAACCACCAAGTAGTCTTTTGGCACACAAACACAGCTTGTCTGTCGTGTTCAGATGTAGTATATAGCAGATGTAAACCCGACTGGAAAACTTAAGAACCACAGTTCATTGAACTCCTAGAGCGCGTGAGAAAAATAACACACAATCAAGATACCACATACTTGTTTATATTTTACAGAACTGGATCCCTCATCCCTTCGAGAATTAGAAGATACCAGAACGTGAAATTGGTCTACCATTATTAATTACAGTTAAAGCACGGGAAATACCAGGAAACAAGCGTTACTATTTCTTTCGTCACTAGCACCCCCCTTCTCTTAATATGTCTCTGCCCAGCAATTTGGCCTTCTAGAAATGACTTCCCAGAGAAAAATGACCCAGAGAGGCGTGATGGTGCTAAGACAATTCTCAAGAGTTCCAGCACGAAAAATGTCCGAGCATAAATCACTGAAGAACTCTGCAACTATTTCTCTTTACACAGGAAGAAAGTTCAAAACGGGAGAGACTACCATCCGTGGCTGGCTGCACCCTGCCGCTGCGACTCTGCCGTGGAAAGAGGCACTAGAGCCGTGATGAGTGACAGCTGTATAATAGATCTTGAGCAGGTTAAAACCCAAGGAGTCCCTCATCACGTATTAACTGATAGCGATAACAGTCCCAGCATAATCTTTGTCAACAAAGAAAAATCTTTGCCATTCCCTAAGTAACACCAACAGTCGCCAGCATACTGTGAGCAGAGGAGACAAAGCCCCGGGTAAAACTTCTTTAACACTGTCACTTAAGGAAGTGAAACATTTACAGTTTGTGTCAGGAATCTAAATCCTTGAGCCATTATGAGAACCCCTAAATATTCAGCAATAAACAAGGGGAGCAAAAGAATATCTGTAATGTTCTTCATTAATCCCCCCTAATTTCCCTTATTATTTTTATACTTCTTTTTCATGCCTATCTTTCATCCAGTCTATCAAGAAAATGAAGGCAATATAAGTAAACAGTACAGAATCAGTTTTCTGTCCCTTATATTTCATGATATCCAAGCTACCACCTTGAGCCCTTGCTGGACTCAGAACCCCACTTCTCCAGACAGCTTTAGGGTTCCCCCCTGCATCCAATTCTTTTCTTTTGCTTCATGTTACTTCTTTCCCTTAGCTTTTATTGCAAAACAAACTAATCCTTTCATTTCAAACCCATGTTGTTATTAAAGCCTCTTATTTTGTTGTTGTGCTGCATCTGTTCCAGAGCCCGATTTCAACCTTCTGCTCAAGGTTTACACCTCACAGTTTAACCTATCGGATGTATTTTGGGTCTCACAAAATCGATCTTTGTTTCTCATTCACGGATAGGCTCACACGCATCCTTGTCTCCTAATCAGAGAGCAAAGGAACTACTATGCAACAAAGTTCCATTTAATTTCAGAGGCTTAAGGTGAAAGTAAGACTGCAGAGGATCTGTATGGGACGTTTTACACTGCTATGACATCCATCATCAGAGTTGACCAATGAGGAGCACTAATTAAAGCTATTATCCAGTTTGCACCACAAATCCCTCCTTTTAATATCCAAGATACACCAGTGGAAGGAAAAGCCCAGTACAGTTCCTGAATGAGCAACTGTGAACTTCAACTCCAGTAATGTTCAATCCAATGAGCTTATGCTGGGATTACAGCCAGGGTTATACTCAAGAATCAAAACACCAAAATTAGATGCAGAGCTATCTAACACGGAGATGCAGAGACTTGGGGCAGAAAAGAATTCACAGCCTACATGAAGATGTTTGTTGCCTTTGATTGGAACCATAATCGTTCTTCCAATTAGACGTGCAGTAGCTACTTACTGTCAGTGTATACCTGACCTAAAACATTTTGCTTTTTAAATATTTCATGAAACCCGTCATTGGGAAGTTATCAACACGCTACTAGTATGCATGACATGTTTCAATTCAGTTGTCCCAGAAGGCAGATGCTGATCAGTAGACTGCTAAGTAGAATAACCCGAGTTGTACACGACTCTCTGATCAAACATGAAGAGCCAGTGTTAAACAGCTGTAAAGAAAGGAGAGGAAGAAATAGATAACAATACATCAGTCTCTGCTAGTTAGACTGCTGGGCTTCATTTTTCACGAGGGACCTGGGAGGGAAAAAAAAAACTCATTTGGAACTCCTTAGTAATTAGAGAATAACTTATTAATAGAAATCAGTAGAATTATTTTTTTAATAAACATTTCTTCCCTTTTCAATTGAACAAAACCCCACCTCTACATCATTCTCCAACAAGCACAGAAATCAAACACACGTATTACATGGGCAACCAAAACTGCTGATGTGAAAGCAGTCACCATCAGCACATTGATGACTTCAGAATTTCACTTCACATTTTGGTATGCTTTGCTACGTGCCACTGCAAGGGGGACACTGCCACGTGGAACAGGGCAGCTGCCCCAAATACACACAGAGTTCTTGTTCCGAGGAGTGGGGTGCAAATATATGAATGGAAATCTGAGAGAACAGCACCGAAGTAGGAAGATGGCACAGGCAGCAACTTATTTCTCAACAGTGAAAGAGGCTTAGAAATTCCACATTTCTGAAAGGCTCTTCAGACCACTTTTCTACATGCTGCACAGGGTTGTGCACATCACACGCACGCTCCTAAGCCAGCTGACGAGCTGCTACCACTCAGCAGGGTAAAGGAATTCTACTGCTAATGGAATAAGCTCACCTTCCTAAATCATAAGCTGACTATTCCCGGCTCTGCCGCTGACAAAGTGTGGAGTCTCAGATACATCGCTACCATATTCATCCCCTTGACCTATTGTTTCTTTTGTCTGCTTAGTTAAGACGAGCGTCTTGCCTCCCCAGACCTCGTGGAGACGCACACTCAGCATGCAGCGCGTTGGGGCCCACTCATTCTGTGCTTCTGGGAACAAACATAATACAAATCATTAAATAGCAGTAAAATGGACAAGAGCAGTAATTATACCAGCTAATGGCTGATCTGAGCTGGGCAGTCTGTATACATTATTACAGTCATTCAGTTCAGAACATCTTAACAACAACATCCTCTTATGAATATGCCTATGCAAGGTCAAGCAAAAATAGTAGCATGGTGAGAAGGAAATCTTTAAGACGAGCACTCAGGGAACCATCAGTAATATAGGCAACATCAAGCACTCCGTTGAGAACGCACGGTCCCCAACTGAGTATTCAAATAGAAATTGGTCAACCAGGAACATTTGAAACCAATTACTTCTTTCCCAGGCAATTGTAATGGAATGATTATGCAGGCGGATGGAAAGGAGAGAATTAAATGCATTGGAGGAAGCGTGGGAGGACAGCAGCTCACTCAGTGATAAGATGTACTCTATGCTTTTAATAAATAGCAACAAATCGCACGTATCCAGTTAAAGTCAAGCAGTAAGGCAAGTACTTGACTTTCCTGAACTGGGTCCAAGAAACTATTCTCATCCTTGTTGGCTTCAAAAAAATAACAATTTCAGAGAGCACGAATGTGCCAGGATATTTCTTGTTATCTGACATATCTCAGAAAGGGAGCTTGTCATCAGTTCCCCAAATTGAGTCATCAGCACTAAAATGACTAGCTTAAAATACTTCTTTTTCTACTAGGTACTGTGTGCATGTATGTGATTCTGACGTAGGTTTTAATACATGTTACAAAAGAATTAATTTTTCTAACCAATGCAGCAGTGAAGCACTGCCTTCTCAGGAGAGACGGAGAGACGAGGGCTCCTCCTGAAGCTGAATTTAGTATTGTTTTAGGTCTTGTTTTTATTATTATACATAACCTTTTCACTCAATCTGACATGAAACAATTCTGACAGGTTTATTAAAACCTTTTGTTATTACACTTGACATTTATGAAGGGTAGATGATAAATAAGCAGAGGAATGACATGTTTGCCAGAAATTCAGACTCTGGTGAGAAAGACTTCTCCCTAGCCTCCTTTTTAAATGAAATCTACCTTCTTCAGTCATTCATGTCTCTCTAGGTTAAAAAAAAAAAATAGTTTTTCTTTACTTGAACAACTAGTTTGATCTTGCTTTTCAGTTCCAAACATCAGGACTTCTGCTTCCAAACCACAACCATCTTATGCAAGTAAAGATTATTTGTTTTATTTAAGCAATGAGACAAAGGGCAGCGAGTTTTAGTGTAGCAAAATCACACTGAAATTTAATATAGTTTGACACCAGCCATGCCAATTTGAATTGCATATCGCCTGAGAAGCTCTTCACTACCCACTAAACTGCAGCCACTGAGAGGGAGCGACACGGAAAGCATAGCACTATCCCAGTACACACATTCAGAAAGCATGCAATTAATTAGAATACTGTATTCCTCCACAGGAACACATGAGAAAATTATATGTAGTAAATCTACTTACAATACTCCATGCCCAAAATTTTGGAAACAGAAATAATAAAAATTAATTAAATTAAGAGAAGACATTTTTGGGGCACACCAGATGTAGTTATTATTGGCCGTGCAGAGTTGTGCACTGGCTCCGCAGAAATCCCAGGGTCAGTGTTTAATTCACGTCAGATGGGCATCACAGTGAGCTCCATAGACTTAACCCCACGTTGAATGTGGCTTCATCCCTACTACGAACCCAGGTTTATTCCCCACAGATTCAAAGGTGAATAGGAGACCGGGTGGACAGGTCTTATCCCAGCCCAAAGTCATGACATGATCATGAAAGAAACCCAGATTACAGAGCTCAGAAGTGTGCCCAAGTCGACTTATTTGGCAAGTCCTAACAGAAGGAAGCTTTTTATATTAAAGGATCAAGTTGAATTCTTTTGCCTTTCAGTCTATGTTTTAAAGAAAGGAGCCTTAGTATTTTCCACATACCACCAAGGAGATGCTTTGTTTGTTTTTGCCTGTTACTGTGTTTTGCCACTGCTGTTTAATACCTCCTGGGTCTCAATTCTCTGATATTTCTACACTTCTGTATTTTGGAGCTTTGGGAGGGCGGGGAAAAAAGATTGAGGAATCTAGGCTGGCAAGTGATACACTGCAGTGAGCATCATCCTTCGGGCTGTGTTGCTGACCGGCTGCGTGAGCAACTCTCCGAGGCGCTTTTCTCCTTCTATGCTTTATATCTCTAGTTAGATAAGTGCAGCACAACAGGAGCTGTCATTCAGTGTATGTTTTTACAGCATCTGTCTCAGTGATCTTGGTCAGAATCAGCAGGCACTACCGTAATAAACAAACAAACAATAGGGGATATTCATTTTGGGATTTATGAATTACTCCAAAGGCCCATCTCCTATGTACACTTAGCTTTCACTTAGCTTGTAAACCCAGTGCGAGGGACCTTTTTCTTCTCATCTCTGTGTGCAGAGCACAGGCAAGAACCTCTCTGCTCCATGAGCTGTACTACAGCCTGTAGACTGTGCACATAAAAGCACAGGTTTTTTGGAAGGGGCTGATGCTAGTCAATAGAAGGGACAAAACCTAGACAAGTGTTGGGCCACCGCTCTGGTGCAGTGTTAGCAAATCCAGCTTTGCTCATTATTCCAACTTAAAAAACAACTCAAGAGACTTGCAGAGTGCTTGGACGGGATCACCCAGCCACAGGGAAATCTGTTTCAACTCCGCTGTAAAGCCAGAGGTTATGGAAGGGTATACACGGGAACAGCCGTTTCAGCGCTAATGAAGTCTCCCCATAATTCAGGAAGAGTTAATAGCTGTTATATGCAAGCGCCACAGCTGGCCACATCCCAAAAGATTCATGAGGTTGACCTCCGGGTGCTCAGATTGGAGGCTGCTTTAGCTCAGCTGGCACGCCTGCTGACAAAACCAGTCATTTCTCAGAATTCAGCTTAAATCACTGGAGAGGAGACAGGCTGCACTGGGGGCTCGCTGGTCTTCCCACCAGCGCTGCATCTGCTGATCCAAAAGGTGAGGGGAATAAACAGCACTGTGCACTGAGGTTGCATTTAAGTCTCGGCACATTTCAGTCTTTGCAAGTGTAACTAGAAAGGAGCTAAAAACGGTGAATGGAAAGGAATGTGACATCCATAAATGTCACGAGGAATATGGAACAACTATAGAGCTCTACATTCATCACCGGTTTCTCACAAAGACTGCATTCTTTAGCAATTAGAGCTGGGGTTTACAGACAGGATTGCTGAGTTATTTCCTTGGCATTATTGTATTATTTAAAGGAGGGTATAACATCGCAAATGAAAGTGATCTATGTCTGAAAATGTGCTTTGGGCAAATTAAAAAGGTCTGCATTGATCAATTTTGTAAAATTTTCTGTGGCAGTTTCTACCAGGAAAAAAAAAAAAATCAACCATGTTTCATTTTCAGTCAGTATTATCAAAACACAATCCTTTCACATTTCTCAGTAAAAGTGCTTTGGAATACCCAAGTTCATGATAGCTTGAACAAACTGAGGTTTTTGCTTTCAAGTACAAAGATTTTCTGTGATAGACATTCTGGGTTTGATCATGTCTAATATTGTGAATAGGCCCAAAAAGGACAAACCTCAATAACAGAGTAATTCAGCTGAGCAAACAGTATGACATTTGTACCGACTGCATTGGCCGTGAATGATGCTGAACAAAAGCATGATTTCTGAACAGATTAGGCAATGGAAGTTTAAAGATTAATTTGTTAAAAACATAAGAAATATTGATGTTTCCTATATTTAAAACAACGCCAAAGTTCTGCCACACAGCAGAGATGTTCAAAGATTTGTTTTCTCTGAGACTACTGAAAACACATTTGCATAAAAATATAAGCATTACGGAGAATCTTTAACCTTGTGCAGGAGTGGGAACAACAAGAGAACGCAGAGTAATCCCAGGTGCAGCTGCATTATAGCACAAAATCCTCCACAGATCTTGCACTCTGCATTAGGGGAGGATGCAAATAGTAAGGCAGCCAGCAAAGCATAACAAGGTTATTTTCTTACATATCGTGCTTCAAAATGACAACAATTAAGACAATTTCAAAGACATGTTAAGGAGCATCAGAATTTCTATAGGATTTAACCCTTTGGTTACTAATCATTTTAAGAACTAACTCTCTAATATCTGCACCCTATAAACGCTTCTTGAGCAAAGTGAAAAATCTCAACATAGTCTCAAGTAAGTCTGCATGGAGAGCGAGGAGCCTTCGATGTTTGCAATATTAACATACTAAATACAACTACAGTCAAAGTGAGATTAGGACTGCTATTGCCTTGACAGTGCTAGAAATAATGATTTTGATTGTTACAAATTAAACAGGAAAAAATTCAGTATGTACCTTATTAGAAATTTTGGATTTTCCTAACAGGAATTATCCCAGGACTGAATTTTCTAGTTCTAAATAACCCCATGTATAACACTACTCCTTTTAAATCATCCTTACATATGGTCATAAAAGTTTATTCAGAAGACAAATTTCCTATCATTTGTAATCATACGGCACATCCTGAGGTCACATTATCCTCTGCCGCAGAGACATTCGTCTGCATTTCATATGCAGATGCCAATAACAGAGACCAAAATCATATTAAATACTGAGAGACTGTCATAAAAGCACATCTAGTAGATAAAGAAAACCTTTACAAGCAATGCGATGGACAAAATCTGTAATAGGAAACAATCCGATTTATCATACACATTCCACACTGAAAGATGTGCATGTAGGTATCTTCCAAATGATGGCCTTTGACAGGTTGGGTTTTTTTAATAATAAAAAAAAAGAAAGTAGCGAATGTATGAGAAATCAAAGCCACAGGTACTTCATTTGTGCATTCCTTCAATGATCAAAGCCTTTGACATGGTTCATAGTAATTTTGATCTAACAAGCCATATTCTTGTCTTTAGCCTAGTCTTTAAACACTCATCTCATTGTGGAAATGTGGCAGAAAATGCCCACTATTCCCTGATATGGGGATCATAAAAACATAGTTCACACGTGTGAGGATACAGATAGTGCACTCTAGCACATACTTTTCTCAACTGCCTGCTCTAGACCACACTGCAGGTCACCGCAAAATTAACACAACGGAAAGGCTGCTGAAAGAAATGGCTTCAAACTGGAAGAGGGCAGGTTTAGATTGAACATTAGGAAGAAGTTTTTCCCTGTGAGGGTGGTGAGGCACTGGCACAGGTTACCCAGAGAGGCTGTGGCTGCCCCATCCCTGGAGGTGTTCAAGGCCAGGCTGGACGTGGCCTTGGGCAACCTGGTCTGGTGGGAGGTGTCCCTGCCTATGGCAGGGGGGTTGGAACTCGATGATCTTCAAGGTCCTTTCCAACCTAAACCATTCTATGATTTGCCAGCCTACGGCCCTCAACCTCTGCTATCCAAGAGAGAAAAACCACAGCAAGCAGTTAAACAACTGTGGATGAAACAAAACATAAAACCCAACATCGTCAACTGATGACATATATACAGTAGGATGTTGAATTCCCATGGCTGGGAGGTACTGAACTGGGAAGAACCAGGAACCTGCTCATTTGAAGCAAGGGAATTTTCCCTTTTGCGTATCAGTCATTGATTGCTTTACGTTAGATGGGTCAAAATGACCGGGGAGGTATGTCCAAGGACTAAGGGCAATGAACGAGTAATGAAACAACATTCCAACTTTGCTGAATGATTTGGAAAGAAAAAAAATTAAAGAGAAGAGAAATTCACTTTCCAGATGGATAAGTCAGAAACACTCAGTACCAGAACAGTGATGCACCAAATGAAGGTAGTGGGCTGTCATGGAGCTTAGGGCCACGACCACCTAGAGGTGTGAATATTTGCAGATCTGACCTCACATATACAGACTGTACTCAGATTAACTGCCTATCAGTTGTTACAGATGGTGAATTGTTATTTTTAACAAAGCGCAGAAGTTACAGAATTCTGAACTAAAAATAAAAGACTATTTAAGTTGCACTTCTATTTCTTACAAGTTTTAACCGTGGTACCTAATACTTCACTATGCATATGGGTTTTAGAACTCGCACCTTGGGCTTCTGAAGGGGCAAATTTCTCTCCTGCTCCCAAAAAAGCTGGTCTCCACTTCAAAGTGTTTGGCTCCAATCAGAAAGATTCAGGATTTGCGTAGCAATGAGAAGGAAGTTAAGGGGGAGAACAATGGTCTGATGGTAAACAAGCTCAAAAGACAGATGATGCGTCTTACTGGATGAGTGTCTTTTCTTTGTATTCGCAACTTTTCTTACTCTTCCATCAGCCTGGGAGATGACTCATTAATCCGGTATTCTGTGTTATGTTCTAAGTAGCCTTGCTGTATTTCTTCTGTGTTTTTAAACTGTCAGTTACGTGTACAAAGCCATTCAGAAAGCTCTGAGGATGGCTGCTAATTATCTCAGAGAACAAACAACAGTCCTCAGCTGGAGCAGCTAAATGGGAAAGCCTTTGTTATTTTTAGTACAAAGTCTCTACTGCTTTTCAGAATGTTTTAAAATATTGCTTTGTTCTGAATATTGAATTGTTGGAGCCTGTAATAAAGTGCACTCAGCTGGGAGTCAGGACCGCCTTTCTTGGTTCTGCCATTCACCTGCGGTATTTCAGGGCCAGCTGGGAGACTACGCATAAATACATCCGCTCACGTGCATAAGTTTCCAAGATCAGAGTCCTAAAAGTGGAGGGTTTGGGAAAATGCTCTTGAAGTCAATTTCAACTAATAATTGAAGAACAGGTACAGTTGCTGATGCTTTAAACTTTGGACTTTTCCAAACTTAATAGCTGAAAAATCCATTCTGCTCCTCCTCTTAAGACTATCATCATGCCACAGGGTTAAGCGAGATGAAAAATGAAGTGCTTATTAGAAAATAAAGTACTAGAAACAGTTACAAAAAGGAAAGTCATGTCAAGCCAGTCAAGTTCAGTCTATGAAAGGAAATACAATGCAAAGAAAATTAATAGACATAGTAAGCTAAAGGGATGCAATTGTCAGGTACAATTTAGTGAGCCCAAATTAGTTCCTAGTTGAATGTAACTTAAAGAAATTCAGATCTATTAACCTTAAATCAAGCAAAATTTATTTTTCAATTAGCTCATGCAACAAGCAGCAGAAAAAAATTACAGTAATAAACAGCAATGTCATTGGCCAAACTAGGAAAGCATTTCTTATCCTTAGAATTTCTTATTCTGACATAAACTCTCCTAATAAGGTGGGAATTGACACAGGTGATCAGTCCATGTGGTTTACTGTAGCGTTTCTAACAACCGCCAAAAAAGCAAAGTTTCCCAAGTCAAATTTATAACCACTTTCTGGAAGAATTCACAACGCACAAAAGGTTAGACTGATGCAAACCCCACAAGGAGAACAAAACTGAGCTGCAACAGTAAAGCTTGAAACCTACTGGACTGGAAATGTTTTAAAACAAAAATTAAGGGTTCAAAGTCTTTACAATTAGCAATGATAAGGGTCAGCGTGAATTTGCCAATTCCGAGCCCTTGTCTTAGGGACCACTCACAGGGTTGTTGGGATCACAGATGACTCCCAACAAAGCTGAAGAAACACCGTTACTATCACTTTGCCTTAGATCTTAGATATTATCTAAATTCATTATTGAGCCCGCAGCCCACTTTCTGTCCTTTCCATGTTCATTTGAATAGCTCCACACAAGCAATGTGCAGTTTGGAAACCTGGAGCCTGACAATATTCCACTTTTTTGACGTTTACCAGAGCCTTAAACTCTCCATGAACTATGCCAATCACAATCTCACCTCTGTACTCAGTCTGTATCATTGCTAACAATGTTTTAGAAGAACACGCACCTAGAAGCTTGCATATTGCAGGTTCAGTCAAATTGCTGTTATTACAGCAAAGGACTTCTGGGGAATATTTTCTATTAGTAATTCTAATTGCTAAAATGTCTGTAATTCGCAGAAATACAGATCAGCTAAATTTTCCAGTCTGTCTAACAAAACCCCCTTGCCAGGAGACTCAAATATTGTAATTCTCTATCGCTATCTTACACAAGATGTATTCACAGATAAGCATAAAGACAAAGTCAGCGCCCTATCAAACATCGATGTTCTGAGGCTAAACATGAACTCTGTGTCCTACCCCAGGGCTGGGGAATGTCGAGCAGCACACCTTTCAAACAGCAGAGTGAAAAATCAAACACCGCTGAAATTAATAATGCCTTCGCAGCAAATCCTCTGCACAGATTGACCTGTCCTCTCCTGCGGGCCCGAGCAGATGATCGGCCCAATATATTTTTGATAGACAATGTAAAAACTAGAGTTCCTTCTACTTGCACAGATTCCGTTGTTTCATGCAACTAACCCTTCCTCATCTCCCCGTGACTTTAATTTCCACCCGCACCACACTTAAATTTTGTGTCTGTTGCCTGCTTGAAACGAAGAGACAGAAACAACAGATTACAAAGGCTATTTGGATATCCAAGTTTCAGTGACATTAAAATTGTTCTTTATATTTGACATTTGTACCTGTAGCCTTCCTGATTCACCCACTCAGAAGTTATTCAATGAAGGAAAGACCTCATGCGGAAAGAGCGTGCCCAGCGGTTCGGACACTATTGAGATTATGCCCATCCCTTCCCCAATGGGGAATACGAGCTAGGCAGCTTCTTGTCCACATTTCTTGACAAAATTTCATCCCCTCCCACCACCAGGTTCTCCACTGCCCCCCTCAGCATCTACGATTTTCAGCAGTTCAAAATTGTCCAAAGATATACCAAATGAAAATGTTGGAACTACACCCCTAAATATCTACCGGGGTTTTTAGGGCTCTTAACTCTAGGAGACTGAATATACCTGAACAAAAACCTATTTTATCCATCTATTAGCAGAATTCCACTTGAGAGTTTTAGTAATAAGTGAGAAATTAAATGCCCATAATAATTACCTGAATAAAATATTACAACCCAGATCCTCAAAGGAAAAAAAAAATCAAGGCGAGGTAAGTATGTAAATATCTTTGTGGGTATAGATTATAATCTCTTATCCATTTAATTGGTTTGGCTATGTTTGATCAAGATTTACCAAAGTGCAACAACCCACAGAGGGACTTCTTACTCGTAGCCAACGTGGATCTGGTTGTCAAAGCCCCAGTGATGGCCGTGTTCCTGTGACACGACTCGGGCAGTCAGCGCGTACCCATGTAGGTACGCCAGGGCGAGCTCTCCAGGAGACTGCGGTTTACTGGAGCTCCCCAGCCCTCCTCACTCCCAACTCAACTCCTTCCCTTCAGCCTCGAGCAAGGGGACAGTGCTTATGCTCTTCCTTGCCAGTCTGAACAAAGATCCAAAGTTCTTGAGATCCCAGGGGAAGGAGCTGGGGCTCCATTCCCTCAGTCTGATTCTCCTCTGGTACTACAGCTGCAGCAACTATTCTGTATTTCTTCTGCTGAATTGCTATGTCCCATCCTATTTCTCTTCTTGCCCATGAGATGAGGACATTTCATTATCAGGTGAAATAATCCCCATTTGCAGAATTAATCAAGTTCTTTGCAATCTCCAGAAGAAAGCAGATCTATTAAACATGTATTATTAACAATAATAAATGCTTCAACCCTCTGGGTACTGCTCAACATCCACAGTAAAAGTATTATCATAAAAAACACATTCTTAAATTCTAAAGAAATAAAGCTTGGAATCGTTTTGGTTAAGATGGTTCAGGCAGGGATATCTATCAGGAAAACCCATTATGATGAAGAGAAGCAGTTATAGCACAGAAGGGCTTTGACAAAAAGCAGTCAAAATGTTTTCATCAAGAATAATGTATGTGCACTGTAAATCCCAGCTCACAAACACACCAAGAGACACAAAAGTCTTTTCCATTGTATTTGCATTTTGTTCAAGTGGTTACCAGAACGCTGAGTTTATTTTCCCCCTCTCTTCCCTTTATACAGTATTTCACACAGACAACTCAACGCCTTTGATTCCCGAGTCACAACACCACAGGGATCTTTGTCCCTGTTCAATCACCGACAGCAAAACTAAACAATCAAAGTGACCCAGCTACGGCGTTCTGCTATTCTTTGCCTGCAGAGATGCCTTTCTGCTGCTCCTTCTCGATGCTGGCACGCATGCAGCCTATTGTATGGCCTCACAAAATAGAGAAAAGGGGGGGAAAAAAAAAAAGAAAAAGGGAAAAAGTGAGAGGGAGTGCTGTGATGGCGAGACTCCTTTTCTCCTCTCCCTGCACTATTTGGGAGTAATCTGGGAGGTTGGAAACATGCTATTCTTGGAGATGGTTCCTTACCAAATTACAGGGTTAGATTGTGTCCTTAATGTACCGATCTGAACAAGTAACATTCCTCAGAGTTGGGGGCCGCAGCTCCTCTCCTTCGCATCCTAATTATCATTTGACATAGAGACACAACAAAGCAGCAGGTCTACGTTCCAACTCAATGGAGTTTCCCAAGAAGCCCAAGAGAAGAGGCAAGCTTAGACATTTTGGTTAGAGATGACGAGTAGTCACTCAGGCTCCGTTGCCAATGAACTTTTATAGGAGCATAAGTGCAGATTTTATATTTTTTTAACCATTTCACTTCCCTGCAATCCCCAACACCCTTAGCGTTGAAGTGCTGATTTGAGGAATATTTTCGAGTATCTCCTCCCGTATAGACTAGTGAAGATCTACCACCTGTAGCTCACCTTCGTAACCAGAAGTAGCGGAGTCCCCATAGCGGAGAAGCTGCTCCTCTCAACAAGCTACCGAATAGCGTGGCTCCCTTTAAAGCATCGAGCAGCTTGTGCTCCACAGGCGCTATTTGCTATACAGTGCCAGGGCCTTTCAGCTACATCCCCGCAAAAGGAGTCTGCAGGGAAATCCGCAAGAAACAGCGATGGTTTGGTTTCTTGTGTTAACCTGGATCTGCTATGGAAAGCCTGAAATATGGGATTGGAAAAAGAGAAATGGAAGAGAGAGAGAACAGAAAAACAAAACAGCGCCTCTACCTATATAAATCCTGACATTTCAAAGACATTTGAACAGCAAAGGAAGCTAAAAACATAAACCAAACCCATTTCAACTATTTCTCTTCCGTCTGCCTTTCTCTGAACACAAAGGGGAACAGAAAGTCAAGTCATTCGTTATATATTTTATTGTGGAACGTAACACTTCCACATGACGTTGCTTTTAAATGCTTTCTCTGATATACAACATTGCACCAGAGGTACAGCGTAGTATATACACTCGCAATGCAGGTCCCCTGTTCTTTAAAACCGAGGATGTGTTGAGGGCCCATTACTCAAGGGCTAATTGCCCGAACAGCTCTGGTGCCAAGTGACAGCACGCCCTGCCACCGCGCGTCTGCGGCTCCGAGCACGCAATCAGCCAGAGAGGGGAGCACCGCTTGGGCAAAACCGCTGCAGCATCTTCGCGGAAGAGTTGGTAACGTGTCTTTTTATAGCCTTGTGTTGCCCCTTTCCTCCCCTGCCACACACAAAGGAAAAGGTAGAAAAACAAGAGCAAGAGAAGTCTGTCAGCCTTGTGAGCACCATGATGTAGAAAATTAAACCAGGCTGAAAAAAACCCCACAAGAAGCCACTGGCTGGGGAAGGATCCCTGGACAGCCGCTGCACGGCTGATGACAACTGTTCCGTGCGCTGCTAGGGCACTCCACATCTGTGGGAGCAGATGGAGAAATTTAGAGACCGAGAAAAAAAAAAAAAAAAAAAAAAAAAAAATCAACAGCCTTGCAAAGCTTTTTTCATCACTTCAAGAAAAAAAAAAAGTTCAGTTCTCATAACAGAATGAATTCAGAAGCTGAAATGAACCCGTTGACTGCAAAACCAAAGAAATTTGCAGAGGCTTTTGAACCTGCCTTCTACACAAGCACATCAATGAACATCTTCAAAGGGTTTCTGAAGCTTTGGCGCTACGGTGGAAGTGGCGGTATGATACCAGAAGCCACGTAGGCAGTTTTCCCCCCATATGTTATTATATAGGCAGAGACGATTGGATTGACTGAAGACCTCAGGACAGATCCTGGATCCACCGGCACCAGCCGTGTCACCAGGGTCCCTCCAGAACCTGCCCTGCTGCTGTAACCCAGGCAGCCGTCAGCGCAAGGCAGGTACCAACCCAGAATCTAGACCCTGATCGCTCCAGCACTTATATTCCCGATCCATTATGCTACTGTGAATAAACCCACTAAAAATCCATGAAATTTAGCATGTAAGTCAGGGGAACAAGTACTGATGCTTTAAGCTACGGGCAAAGCTAAACACAAACACAGTTTTGGAAGAACTAACAGCTGAGCCAAGAGACCTTTTGTGCTGCACATTTATCACAGCATACATCTTGCTTAATAAATCTCACGCATTTTCACATATGGTTGTGTATTTTTAAAGGGTTTGAGCATTTCATTTCTTTCTTGTTTTAGTTGCCTTTCATAGTTCTCCTGCCTCCTAGACAACTCTGAAGTGTGTATTTCATTAATAAGAACTAACTTTCAAAAGGAAATATTCCTCTCAATTTGTGAGGGAAGTCACTACTTTAACCTCTCCCGAGACAAACTATTGCTTATAGAAAAGGGAGAAGGGGGAAAAAAAAAAAAAAATAGTAGAGAGCTGGGCTTCAAAGGTCTGGTTTCCATATGATAGAGCCTGGAATAAAAATATATCAAACAAAACTCTGTTTGAGGGCTCGGCATGAAAGAAGTACACAGACGGCACAGACAACTTTTCTTCAGCCCAGCCTATTTTTTCTCAGCACAGACCTTCAGAACAAATTCTTAAATTCCGGCTTTGCTTCACATCCTTGCACCATTTATTACCTGTATTTTCAATATTCCAAGAGACACTTTAATCACCACACTGTGCTTTAATTGTTATTAGCATTTAGATTATATGGTAATCTTGCAGCCAGAAGTCAATATTAAATTACTGTCCTTGCCCGCTGAAGAGTAATATATATAGAACAGAGTTGAAATGTGTTTTAAAGTTTCAGTTCAATTTTATGTGCTAATTACTCCAGAATGTTATGAAAGGACTGTAACATCGTACCATATATTCTTGTCATCCCATAGGCAGCTTTATAGTAACATTACAAAAGTATATTGAACTCATTACGGGGGAGCATAATTGAAATGATACAAAGAAACTGCTGGTTGTTAATAAAGCCATGTTGGGTTTTGTATCCTATCTACCCACTTTCACTGGTTTTGCAGTATTAAGCTGGATCATCGAAGACACAGACACAGGACAGAAGTGGATGCGTTTCCGAGTCTCCATCTGCCGATGGAGAGCCAGAGCCTTATCTCAAGCCAATGCAGCTTCAGCTGACTTGGGCTATACCCAAGTATATTGGGTATATTATATCCCAAGTTGGGATATTGGCTATACCGAATAGCACCGGTTGAGAATTTGACTCAAAGCATAGATTTTATTTCATTTTCATTGAGGGGAATCTAACACAACTGCTGCCAAACTCAACCAAGCACACGCTAACCACCTGCTCAGCTGATGAGGTTCAGTTCGTTCTTTGGGGAGGCAATTGTTCTCTGTTACACTCCCTGAGTGCTTCTGCACACGGGGCTACACGAAATTTGCAGTGGGAAGTTTGAGAAATTCAGTGGGTATTCATGTTTGCTGTATGGATCATAATCACACCTTTTTTCCAGTGCTATTTATGCGATTCTGTTTCACGATAGGACAACACAAGCTACTGTGTGTAATGTAAGACAGCAAAATATACAAACACAATATTGCATACATATACAAATACAAACAGAACATACAATATACAAACAGAATATTGCACTGAACAAAAATACAATATCAGGTTCTACTTGTGGCATGACTGGGAGCTAAGAACAAGGATACTCGTCCCCCTGTCTCCCGTGCAGCTGTACATAAACCTCTCCAGATATGCTTTAGTTAAGAACATGTCCTGAAGAGATTTTTCTATCAACCACCACATGGAAATTTCCTCTCTCACTTCAATCATTTCGACAGACTTTAGACAGGTATTCAGCTTTACTTGCCATGTCCTATCATAAAAATATTGCTCAGGAGATTGAACTGAAAACTTTTCGTCCAGCCTAATTTTAAGTAAATCCACTGATAGGAGTTTTATCACCTTCTCCGGGTTATTCAGGCAAATGGTTAATAAACACTGAGCGTTACAGTACAGCTTCAAAGAAAGAAAAAAAAAAATCACCATCCTGCTTTTAACACCGAATCCTCCTATTTCTTTGTATCTTGCTAGTCCACTTCCTTCTGCTCTAGCCTAAGCGATATACGACCGCATTATTGTGTCATGCCACAGCTATACATTTCCTTTGTATATTCATTCTATAGAACAGACACATTATAGAAGGGTTCCTGGAAATATCACTACATTCATTTATTTTATTGGGTGTTGTTTTTTCTCTATTATTAAGAGTCTCTGCTTTGAAGAGATTTTTCCATTCCATATCCTAGCCTCCTCAGGAAAATGGCCCTTTTAGAAACAGCTTTTAGGTGTATCATTTAAGGCAAGCGTGTGTTTAAGTTCCTTTGAGACCTGTTTAAAACCTAAGCGCATGTTATTGCTGATCACGTGCTTTGATCCCCTTGGATCTGATTTAACACTGATAAGAAACACCAGATTTTGCAATTTCTCATTTTGCATTTAGAATCCCTCTCAGGCCGACATCAACAAACCAGGCTGCAAAACTGCTATTAATAAAGCAGATTCTCATTACTGTCCACAACCGGCATGTCTTTTAAGGGCTTCATATGAGAATTACCCTTTGATATTTCTCAATAGCGCAGCAATTAGAAATCAGCATAAAATTGGGAACTTCACATCTCTGTTTGGAGAGCTACTAATAGCAGTAAATCGAGGCAAAGACACAGGAAAAGGTATCCACTGGCAGAGACCTTCGGCGGAATCAGGACCATTTATACGGCACAGGCTTTGGGCAGACACTGCTCCTTCAGCACACTTCTACATCTCCCACGGCATTCTATCCATATGCGCGAAAGGCTTCTTCGCCATATTAGCTCAGACTCAGCACATTTTTAATTGCTTTAAAGACGTTCACTTGAACAGCTCCTCTGCATCGACGTGAGCAATCTTTAGTAGACAGCGAATCTATTCTGTCATGCTAAGAGCAACACATCTGCATACCTACAGCAGCTGCAATTCTGTTAGAAATGCTTCATGATCCCAAATATGAATGAAATATATAGCCAGTATAATTCTGACTAAGGGTAATTTATTCTTCTATACTACTCATGTAACATTCAAAATTTAATCAAAAAAATCTAGTATAATTGCTATAAAGCCAAATGATTGTTGACAGCTTTATTGTCATCTACTGCAGGAAGAGGATACAGCCCATTATTAGCATATGATGATCTAGAAGTACCTATGGAAGAAAGATTTTTTTTTTATAGATAGTCTGCTAATGAGGTGGAAAGGCACTTTAGATGAAACTAGACAAACCCTGACCAGAGTCAGACAATTTTTTTCATGGGAAAATTGACTTAGCAAACAACCACCTACCCAGGGATGCAGCGGGTTGCCCGTGTTCTCAGACTTCAGAGAAAGACTGGCTGTATCTGTAACAGACACCATCTGGAACCACAGGTTACAGACTTGGCACACAGATTGCTGGGCGAGATTCAATGGACCGCACGTGTAAGAACCTCTGAGTAAGTGACCATCACTGCTTTTTCCTGCCTTGAAACCTGTGAATACTTACAACCTCATCCTCCCCGGGGCTGCGAATACCCAACACCCGACCGTCACACGGCTTCCGGCGGTGCACACACTAGAAGGTGGGTGCTCGGATGTCATCTTATATATTGCCATAAGTGACTGCTCGATCTATTAAGCTATTTTGGATACTCGGTGTTAAGCTGCATCCTAATAATAATGCACTCTAGTGCTAAACTCCTGTTTTTCTTTCTGCTTGGTAGCCACAGAAGTCAAGAAATTCATAGTTTGGATGCCAAGAGATTTCACACCACCACAATAACTGCGTGTTACATCCGCATTACCTGAGGCAGCCAACAGCAGTCATTGATTTTCTCGGAGTATCTTTCAACATTATTTAAAATTTTGGATATCTTTGGGTATGCATGGCTTAGAAGCAATATAATATTCTAACACTAATATCCATGTAATCATGTTATTTATGGAGAGGTTTTGCTCTTGTTTGTACCAACTTCACACCAGAATAATTCCATCGTTTTTTCCATGATGTTCCTTTCAATGCAGGAGTACTATCAATTTCAGCCTTCTGGATGACAATAACGCTGTGAAAAAGTTACTCAGCCAAAAGTAATTTTGAAAGCTAGCTAAAATGTCAATACTATTCTTACAGTCCACCCAGAAGCACGGTGGACAGTGTAGCAGGTGGGAACAGACAAGCTGACAACACTGTGAAAAAAGAAACACATGGCTTGGAAAGTGTCCCTAAAGCAAACTGAGCCCCTGCAAATAAGGAGTTGTCATTTGTTTATTCTGGAAGCAGCTCAGGAACGAGCAGGAGAAGCCAGAAAGGAATTTTATGAGAAAGTGAAGTCCAGCTGATGAAGCATTGGACCAGGATAGGAGCCCAGCTCTGCTGGGAGACTGAACACAAATCATTGTTTCCTTCAAATATCTACATTTAAATTTGTTTTTCAGACCCTTGCTAGCTTCCAGCCAAATTCATATGGGTAATACCACCCAACTGCTGTTTGGGAGTATAAGTCAATGGAAGGATGCTGCTTTTCCCCAGCCATCTGCAGGTAAACAGCCCCACCACCACATACTACTGGTCACTGACACCACCGCCAACAAACATGTTTAGTCTTAAGAGACAACACAGGAAGGGATAAAAACGGCAATCCACAAACGTGTTTTCCTAAAGGAATCCAGCTCACAAACCTCACAACGCGTATCAAAGAATGACAAATAGGAGAGAGGAAAAAAGCCCCTCCAAGCAATTTCCTTCCAAAACCCACATCAGATGGAATCTAAAGCTCTAATATAGATACACCCCAATTAAAAGAACAGATGATCAAGTCCTCATCTCCACTTAGGGCAGGGCACCCAGCTGGACTTTTAGAAGTTGAAGTGTGCAATACTTTAAGCTTAAGGAATATCCTCTTGAAACTGATCCTATAGCCATATCCCTAAATTCAGGATATGACTAAGCATACTATCAAGCCCATAGATATATAATAAAATATTAAAGGGGTTTTTAGGCTCCTGCGCCGATATACAGGACTCGATAGTTGAAAACGATCTGAAGTCCACACACAGACAGAATAAATATTGAAGCGACACGTGGTTAATACAAGATGATGTGAGAAATAAAATCAGTAGAAGAAAATTGCCTCAGACATTACATTATTGCTACTGAATTGAGGTATCTCCTGGTGGAAACTGATAGAAATAGAGTCATTTGAGAAGAACACTTACAATATTATGAAACAGACAAAACCAGTAAAACATCTAGTATTTAAGCTGTTAGAGCTCTGTGTTTCTCTATCCATTACAAGATCCTTGCAGATTTGATCAGTTCTCAGAGACCTTAGTCTTATGTGTCATCCAAGGGATGATAATTCGGTTACTTCCATGCTGCAAGGCACTGAGTCAGAGAGAAGCACTCACTGGTGACTCACTAATGCCAATTCCTTTTCTTCCCGATTTCTCATCCAGGTATTGACCCAATCTGACTTTGCCTCGCTTTAAGAGAATTGACAAGGCAAGAGACCAAGGAAAAACAGTTCCAAGTAATAAAGATTGCCTGTATTTAATTATTTTATGAGGATACAGAAGTCCAGAGCTTTACCAAAAAAAAAAAAAAAAAATCAAGATTTCCATGTTAACTCTCTAGCATAGGGCATAGCATCCGAGGCTTTGCTTAATATTTTATTAATACACTGAATATTAAAGAAGAAAAAAAAAAAAAAAAGACAGACATCCCAAGAGGAGAAAGCAGAGCTTGAATGCCATAACACCTTTTGCCTTCAGAATTAACCTCTCATGAATACAGAAACATTTTTTCAAAATAATCTTTGGTGATAAAAAAGCCTTAAAAATGCTAAAACATTAAAGAAGGTTTTTATTAGCTTTTAATTAAGTGCATTTACTAAAACTTGAATTATAATTTTAGATTTAAAGTACTTAAAATTGAAGACGAGCTTTTTGGCAAATGCAAAGTTTCAATTATGTTTGTGAAGTCATTGAGAAATGAGAAGCGAGCCTGTTTACACCATCCCACACGAAGGCAGCTTTGCAGACTTTCACAAATGGGCAACCACCTCTTGAAGCAGCTCCGCTAATGACAAAGGACGTTTCTGAAGTTTCCCAGAGAAAGTACTCCTGTATCTTGATTGATAGGCAGAAAACTGCAAGGATGATGTAGATAGTAATTATTAATGCTGCCAATTCTACAATCTGAAGGTTTCCAAGTGTTTTGCAAACACGAGTAGATTCAGTTTCATAATTCTTTTTAGTATGTAATTAAATCCTATCACCTTTCTACAGACATAGAAGCTGAAGAATACTAATTTTGCTAAAGGTTAGCTTGGCTGCCTGGAAACGAAACCTCTGGGAATGCCTCTTCCAGTTGCAGCAGCGGTTACTAGCTGTTCTGCAGCACCAGCTCCAGGACCCGCTGTATTTCAGCTTCATTGCATTAGCTCTCCTTTCAGAGAGGGAATTTCAAGAGCACCTATTTTTAGAGCACAGCCTCTTCCTTCAGCAGGAAAACAAAAACAAACGAGCAAACAAAAACACCACAAAAAAAACCCAGAAGATGCCTTTATGCTTTCCTTTCACTCCCAGCAGCAATCCTTCCTGAAAGATTTTCTATTGCTGCTCCAGACTCGAGCTCCTCATTGCCTCCAGCCCACCATTTTAGTAACACGGGGCTGCCCGAGTGATGCTGTTGCTGCACCACCCCGTGTGCTGCCGCGAGGTCCGTGACCCCCAGGGACTGTTGTTCCCGGCGTATTCGCCCAGACGGGAGCAGCATGCTGGACAGAACTCCTAACAGAGTCCTCCGGACTTCTGAAAAAGCCTATTTTTCTTGAATCCTGAATCACAGCAGATTAAAGCACGTAGAGTGATGACACAAGCACCATGTACGACCCGTACCCTCAACACAAAACGCAGGCAGGATTTGTGCCAGGTCTAACCTTGTTCCGCCCTTTGCAATTGGGAAGAATCTTCCCAATATAGTTGTACACGTCTGTTGCCAATACAGAGTATTAAAAACCCCCACATTAATAGTTTGGCTAGAAGGCAACAAAATCTAAAGTTAAGTCTGTAACTCCATCCTGTGGTATGTAGGTATTACAACACTTTTTTTTTTTTTAAATCCAGGGACACAAACATTTTTCAATTATACTCTCTAATACCTCAGCAAATCAGAATGCCTTTCAAGATTTCCTTTTGAACATCCTTCCTCACGCACGTGGCCTAGATAAGATGAGCCTTGCCAAATTGTGTTTGCTCAGAGCATTCTTTTGCAACTTCATTGGGGATATTGAAGGAGAACAGGTTTTGTCTGAACTGGTATAATGCCACAAGGTTCAGGTAGACAGATGTTCTTGTGGCAGACCTCCAGCCTGATTGTATAACCCCAGGTTTCTGATTTAAGTATATAGAGAGTGTTTTCCTATTTATGTGGAAGAGATGGAATTATTCCCATCAACTTCAACAAGCCACTGGAAGAAATTCAATCTACTTTTGAAGGAGATGCATTTGAAGACAATGCAGCCCATGCCAGGAGCATCAATTCAACCTAAACAAGTGCAAAAGAAACCCAGATGCTAATACCGGACCTCTGAACTTCAATACGCACTCGTCCTAGAAGCTGAAGGATTTTAGAAATTTGTCCTGACCTCAGGATGCCACTTAAACTTTTGATCTGTCTGTCATCGTTCTTCTCCCCTCATATCTCTTTTCAGCAGTTTAAACAAAGATGTCCAGCCTTGTACTGGGGAGGTCAGTGAGCAGACACACGTACCTGTCCTGCTAACGCTGCTCTCTGCTGGGGCTCGCGTCTGCTCGGCGAGGCAGGGGGGTACAGAGCTGCGCCTGAAACGTTTCAAATCATTCGAGCAAGGTTCTTCAGAGCTCGCCTGTCAAAGCTTACTAGGAGCTCGGCCATCGCTCATCCTGTCATCAGGCGTGTGATATTTCTAAGCAATATTTTTCTTGAAGTCTCAATACCTGCAATGTGAGAATGCTGTCGTTTTAAAGACAGTCTTACAGCTGCAGGAAATAGCAGTGCGAACTAGAGGACAGGGAATTAAGAGAGACATGAAATTAGCCTATCCTGATTTTCAGGTTACTCTCTGGATACATACTTTATCATGATGAGGGTGCNGAATTAAGAGAGACATGAAATTAGCCTATCCTGATTTTCAGGTTACTCTCTGGATGCACCCTCATCATGATAAAGTATGTAAAATGTGCTTTTTTCTTTTTTTTTTTTTTATGCCAGCACTGAAAAAAACTGCTAATAATACAATAAGTTTTTTCTAAATCAGTCTTCCCACTGATCTCAACACTTCTGCTACTAAGGCGATGGAAAGACATCAGTTCCATAAATGGCTGGGCTGGGTAAACGTGGTGTTGCCTTGCAGCGTAACCCTTGGGCTGGAAGGTTACCTTCTTCAAAGCTCTACAGGTACCGCAGTTTGTGCTCCTTAATCTGCCTTCGGCAAAATCAGTCAAGTTAGTTTAATAGCTGAGAACGGTTCTGTAAGCGAAGCTGGCTGCCTTCACTCAACGCTGATTAAAGCCTGTTTGCATGATCCCTGCAAGGAGCACCGTTCTGGGATGACGGAATCAGCAATAACTATCTAAGGGATAACTGTCCATTTGCACAATCTGGTCCAGCAAAAAATGTCTGATTATTTCCAGTCAATGTGCATCTGTTTAGACATTAAGTGGTACTATGTGGAACACCCCATTATTGAAGAGAGAAAAAAAATTTGCTGATAAAAGCAGATGATTGCCCCCTTCCCCTTTTTTCCTTTAGCCCCATTTTGTCCAGCTGAATCAACTTCTTGATTTACTGTGTGTTGCAATCAGGTATACATAGCCCAGTGTTATTCATAAGGAAAAAAAGTGAAAGAAAGAAAAAAAAGAATCCCACTCAGTGCAACATCTTACCATCAAATTTCCTCTTTGGGCAACTTCTCAGCATCATAATTTTTAAACTCTAAACAAACTTCTTACTGAGAAGGCTCTGACTGCCCGTGGAAGGAGGGGAGGTTAATCACAGATGAGTGTACCCACTGGAATTTGTGTTTTAAGACAGACAAGCAAAGGGAAAAGCAATAGTGACATACCAAAACAAAGCAGTACCTCTTGAAAGGAAACATCATAGCAAACAGCATAGATTTTTCACTCATAGAGATGTTAAAAAGAAATCTTTTTTCTTAGCTGAAAAAGAGACAATCATACGTCTTGATTTTCAAGCACAAGTAGTATGTATTGAAAGAGCGGCTGTCAATTTAGCTGAAGACAAGTGTCCTTTTATAGCAGTTTTTAACATACATTCATGAATTCTATATGAACACAACTGTCCTTGTTGGCTTATCAAGTTCACATTTCCATTCAAAGCAAAGCAGAAATTCAAACAAATTTTAGTAGAGGTATGATCATGTATGCACGAGCATTTTCGCTCGTCAGCCCGGCCTGAAGGGAGTGCGTTTTCAGAGGAGCAGTACCAAACACAGACGCTAAGTTTACCAAGAGGTCCATTAAAAACCTGAGCATAAAACAGACCAAATGCAATAAGTATTTCAACATGAAGCTGTTTATTTTCAAAACCTCAGATCGGCTTTCCAGAAAGCTGAGGAAGGATGTGACACACTCACAGCGGTGGGAGAGGCAGAAGAGCGGAGACGGTTTGATCCTCGTGCCTGCCTTCACTCGCAGTTGGTTGCTCATGCAAACGCTGAGCACAGTGCAAGCCTAATACCTGTTCTTCCGTCTTAATTGTCCAGTCTGTAACAAGATTTCTTTAATGCTGCAGCCTTCTCATCTGGGAAGGCTTAGCTACAAGGTTTGGCTAATCAATTTAATTCCTTCTTAGATACGTAGCTATTTAGATCAATTCGCTGCAAAAAGAATACAACTTCC
Source organism: Anarhynchus alexandrinus (assembly GCA_008711295.1). Lineage (NCBI taxonomy): Eukaryota > Metazoa > Chordata > Aves > Charadriiformes > Charadriidae > Anarhynchus > Anarhynchus alexandrinus. Next base: position 3,192,506 of record VUYV01000083.1, on the reverse strand, counting down.
AGTCCAAAAACTATGCAGAATCCCAAAACTCCCTGGTGTCTGCACGTATTTAAAGCCCGGCTTTGTTTGAGCTCTGTAATCACTGCTGAACGAACACGACTTAAGCAGTGTTACAGGCACACTCAACCCCACAGTATCAACCGACCAACATTGCTAACAGACATGTTGATCACTTCATTGGATCCATGAAGGAGGAACAATGAACCAAAAAAACCAAAAAAGAATAAATTCCCTTTCTGGGGGTCTGTCCCTGCGGGACAGAACGAAGCACTGGGATTGAAGTGTCCTGCGTCTCTCAAAGTCTCTTGCCTAACGAGCCACAGTGCTGCTCCTTCCTAAGAGGAGGGATGGTTCTCTCTCCTACCGCATCCCACTGCGCCGTAACCAACCGCTCTCGCTCCTTAAGCCAGGAAAACTTTTTGCCCAGCCTTTGTTCTTCCAGCACAGGTTACAACACGAACAAGGAGGAAAGTATTCTGAGGCTGCTAGTCCCAAACTGTGGATTAAAGTGAACCATCATTAAAAGCAGCACTTAATTTGCTTTGTTTTAAACAAAACTTATTTTCCTTTATAAATAATCAGCTCTTTAAAGCAGGTCTCATGGGTTTGGAAAAAGAAGTTAGGAAAAAAAAAATTTGCTGTTTCCCCTTCAGACTCAGCAGTAGACATATATTTTGTAGAAAGATATCTATCAAATTAAAAACTTTGGGGCAATTGAACCCTGAAGTCCTGCATGCCTGAGGCAATAAATGCCTGCTGCAAACATGGCCAGGGCTCAACATGGTGCAGATTTTCTTCCCTATGCCAGTATGTGCAATCTTGAAAGCTGCAACCGCTCTTAGATGTTGAGGTATTATCCCAATTAGCACCCTACCAGCACTATTTACAATGTGAACACATACTAATAAGCCTCTAGGATGATTTTTTTTTTTCCTGCACAGGTAAATATGAACTATTTGGGGGAACATTTTGCTCATCCCACATGCTGACTAGGTACGTGGATCTGATACGCATCAGCAAACAGATATTATTTAATGGGAATGCCATATTTGGGGGCCCCAAGTTGTCACTTATTACATTTATTATTATTCTTATACCATCCATTCCCTTAATTTCTTCGCATTAGAGCTACTACTGTTAAACTGGAAATAGCTCTCAATCCACAATTAAATAACCCGAAGACGTTCTGATTTTGGAAAGGGATGAAAACATCAGCTAGGATGAAGATGTCTAATCCCTGATTTGTAATGCCAAGAAATAAGAAAATTCTTAGGAATAATTGTGCCCTCTTGCTTCCCATTTTTTCAAATCATCAGTTTCATCGGCTGGTAAATGAGAACTCAGTGTTATCTAAAAAGAAGTGGATTCAATAATTAAGATGCAAAGTTGCAGAAGAATTAGATGTGTTTTATGTGAGTGGGATGGAGTGGGCAGGAATAGACTCATCTTAAAATAGTACACATCTGTGCTGGAAAGCCTATCACTTCATGCTGGAGAGAAAAATAAAATAGAGAGGGGAAGCATTTAGCATTCGCCACAAAGCGTGTCCCGACTTAAGACCATCATACATCTTAAAACTCGAAACCTAACAGAATAAGAAATTCAGGTGTATTAGCTGTGCCTGGCTTTATTTTATAGTTCAGTTAAAAATCAGCGAACAATTTTGTGATATCTGCGACACGGATGAGGTGGGGTACCGAGATTAGAGGGGAGGTAAAACAGCCTGCAGCTAAATCTCTCATTAGGACTCCAAACACCACAGTTCCTAGTAGGTTTGAGATTTATTTTTTTTTTCTTGTGTTCTTTATAATAGTTTGCACTAATTTATTAAGATTCCTTTAATTATGGCACATGTGAAAGAATTAAAGTGGAATAGATCGTTTTGCACAGTGGTGATTTTTCCTCTCTGCCTACTCTCCTACGAAGTGTTGAAGTGTTATAAAATCTGTGTCCCCCGCCTTTTTTTTTTTTTTTTAATCTTCAAAGCCCTATAAATTTTTAGAGGAAAATTTACTCATCTTGTTTCTAGGTTGCTCTCTGCTTATCGAAGTGAAAGTTACCATTTCATTTGTATTAAATAGCCAGCCGCCTTCCCTTTCTCTCCCTCTTCCCTGCACACTGACCTCAATTACTCCCACAAATCAGATTAGCCTTGTTGACTTCCATCACTTCAATAATTAAGATACAGAACGGTGAAACAAGTGCCTTCTAAGCAATTGTCCTCAGAGCTCCAATAATAGCCCATTCTAATAAATTTTGGCAGCAGAGTGTGTTTTCTCTGCATGAACTTTAAGGCACCTGAAGACATATTGAATTTGGCTTGTGTTCAAGAAACCCTTTAGGAACTCTTAAGTGGATGCTCACCTTGGATTTTATTTCATTTCCATGGTTCAATAGAATAGATAGCATGATGATTACACAGAGTTGCTAGGTATTTGTCTCTGCTTTCAATTCCCTCCTGGAGTGCCCAAAACAGAAGCCCAGTGTTTACGTGTCCAGAAGTCCTGCAATTGCAGCAGTTTTCATTGGCAGGGACACAGGGAACAGGACTTGTTTTAACTCTACTTCCCTCTTCTTTTCTCTCACACAGGAACATAGATCTCTTCTCGTGACGATGCAGCAGATAAAATGGATTAATTTAGCCCTGAAAATTCAGGATCAGATTCTCAGATGGTATAAACTGTTCCAGTGTCAGAGACTGGGAAGAGACTAAAGCAATTTGCTCATTAATTAAAACAGAGAACAACAAGATTAGATTTATAATCCTAATGTTATTGCTTTCATTGTTCGGGTGGGTTTTTTGTTGGTTTTGGGGTTTTTTTTGTTGGTTTATTTTTAATTAAATTTAATAGACCACCATCCTCAGAACAAGTGAATTTTTACCTGCACCCTTCCTATTGGAAAGCTGTTTGCTATGAATACAGAGCTTCTTCTAATGAAAAGGAAACTTCTTCTCAGGTCCAGATTTGGCCACTTACGCTCATGTCATCCTCAGCCTTAATTTTGCATATTCCTCCTCTTCCCTGGTGTATATCCACATGATGCATTATCAGTTTTCTCTGATAAGCTAATGAAGCATGACTATTCTAATCTCCTCTTGTTAATCATTTCCTCAATCACCCTAAAACCTTTGCTCTACATCTGTTTCAGTTTATCTTCTTTGAATACGGACGCCTGGAATTGTAAACAATTGTCCGGATAAGGTTTTACCAGAATCACATACAGCAGTAGTTCTTCCCCATCTCAATTTTTTCAAGGTAAAAATTCCATGACACCAACTGCGTTACTCTTGATTTATACAAGAAAATATATTCTTCTCCTTTCTACTCAAGGGTCAGAAACAAAACCTATTTTGGGTTTTGTTTTTTCATACATACCTGCCCAATACAATTCTGTTCTCTCTTGCACAGCTGCAATGCTGATGTAAGAGACTACCACTGCCTACCTGCACTGAATTTGTAGCAGTATAAATAAAAAAATACATAAAATAACAGAGACCAACAGACAATCAGGACCCAGCTGCTGATGGCAAGTGCAAGATGTATAACCTTAGGAGTACCAACCAAGAGCAGCCACCACTTCACTCCGTTCCCTTGGGGGAAGTTACTGCCAACCGAGCCAGGAGGACGCGCAGCCTGATGCATCGCCATCGTTCTTTCTGCCCTCTGGAGTAGGATCATCTCTCTTCAGCACAACTGCGCTCCGAGCGGAGATGCCCACGCTAGTGCTCTTGGCTCCAGGACCAGGAGCCACGCACCTCGTGTTCCTGTGGGGCTGGGACTCGGCCACCGCTCCCGAGCCTTCAGGAGCCTGGCTAGCGCTGGTGGGCAGTGCTTGGCCAACGGCACGTGGGTGTGCTCTGGCCAGTAGCTCTTTGTCACGCTGCACTGAGCAATGCAAGCTCATACATGCAGGCACGGACAGACAACCAGACTGGATCTGGGTTCTGGCCATCTGCTTATTGCTTACGCTCCCTGGACCTGTTTTTTTCCCCATCTGTGAAATGAGATGGGGCTTGATCTCCATTATAAAGCATTTTGACAACTCCCAATAAAATAATGCAAAATACTCAATGCCTATGTGATATCTATTTTGCCAAATATGACTCCACACGGGTAACCAGGCCCCAGGAGACAACAGTAAAGCTGTTCTTAACATCCTTAAGATTTTATTGTCAGACTTCAAGAAACAAGAATCTCAAATGTGGAAGGAGCAGCAAAACACACCACCACTTCAAATCCCTCTTTTACAGCAACATAAAGTGGTCATCTAATGCAGCGCTATCATAAAATTAAATCATGCTCACTTGTCATTCTGTATGGTCTATACCGACAGATTAAAAACTACATGGCAAAATGTAATTTCCCAAACTGAAGGTATAAGAGGAGTTTGAAATATCTTCCTCTGCAGTGCCTGCTCAGTCCTGCGTCCTCACGGTAATAAAGCAACAGTCACAGTCGGATAGAATTTAGCGCTGCTGTCTGCCTTCAGGGTACAAGCAACACTTGTCCTAACAGTGCCAAGGGAAACAGCGAGTGACAATTACAGCAGCATGCCAAGGTTATCGTTTTTTCTTTAGAGAAATCCTGGCAGGGGGAGAGCTTTTCAAGTTTAAAATTTTGTAAATGTACAGTCAAGAGAAGTGAAAATAGTTTTTCCCCATTCTATCCCGCTTTCAGGTGCGGCGTACAACTCTTATTGCAGCTGCCCGAGCCAGAGGTGTTGAGTAGGGGCTACACCAGTCACCTCCACAGCACATCAGGACACACAACATGGGCAGTACAGTGTCTCTCTACAGCAGAAAACACTTCAGCTAGACCAACCTTTGCTTCCACAAGAATCATTCCCATACAGAGCTAGCAAGAAAACCAAATGCCCTATACTATACAACCTGCTGGAACGGGGGCTGTGTACGCCCAGAGGGAGACGGTGAACAGCTCGAGTTAGTCTGCTCCTGCTACGTGTCTTCCACGGAAAGGCTGTTGTCGCAGGCACGGGCAGTGGGAGCCAATCTGTGCACTCCTCTATAGCAGAAAACCCCGTAAATATAGACCAACTCGGCCAGCTATGCCGGAGTCAGTTCCAAGGTACCTGGAGGTGGTAAATCTGTTCTTGCATGTAAGCAGCAGCGGGAACAAACGGATTGCCAAAAACATCAGGGCTGCAAATACTGAAAAAGTCTGTTAAGCTCATCCCAAAGCTTACTGAGCCGAGCTACAGCGTGACATCGCTGGCCTTTAGCTCCTGCCTATACGTGATATCCAGTCCAGCACTTGGGAAGGTCATGCAAATGACTAAAAGCGGCGCCTGAAAAGTGAGAAACGGTACATAACGCAGCACAAGTATGTCTGCAGATGCATACACGTCTATAAAGGTAGCAGAACCATTCTGCAGGCCTGCTTCTCATTTATGATAGTACCCCTAGACTGTGACACCAGAAATTGGTGACACCTCTAAACTGGGAAGAAAAAACCCAGTAATTTAAGCTCAGAGTCAGCTTAAATCCCTTCCATAAAGCAACAATACAATGTTTTAAAGAGATACTTATCCTAAACAAATATGTGCAGGAATTCTCTAACTTTACCGAAAGTCGTATATATTCCAGCTGGCTGTGTGCTCTGGCACAAACTCTAAGCTATATTGATTAAAAGGTCTGTTAAGATTTATCAGACTTGAGAATGCACTCTAGTTGATTAGGATTTCCAACTTCAAACCCAGAGTCGATACAAGTTTTCATACGTGATGTGAAGCGGTTGGATTTCCTCTCTTCCCATCTGAAATTTCATATGAATTGTCTTAGTCCCAACATTGGAAAAGCAGAAATACAGCACTTAAAAATGCACTTTTGAGCCTGTCAAGGCTATAGGAAAACCTCTTAGCACAAGTGAGACTCACACTGTATAAACAGGCAATAAATGGGAAATTCAGGGCTATAGAAAAATTATTCTCATTACTTCAATGATATCTCACATCCTTCCCTCTGCATAGGATAAGCTTCATGCTAATGTTCTACAGCCTCTTCGTAAAGGGATTTTTTTCCTTGTAATGGAATGATATGAAAAGAATTACACCTTAATTAAGTAGCGCTGTGACATCTAGTGACATAGTAGCATCTAACAAAAAAAGTCGACATGTAATTGCTTTCCTTAAAAGTTATATATGCATCAACATTTACAAATTTGTTCATTTTAAAAGGACACAGCCAAGTTAGGCATATACATCTTGTGAATTCCCTCACTTACTTGGCTGGATCCTTCGGCTCTGACTACGTAACTGATTTTCTGTCTGTTTAGCACTTGTGGTCAACTGCATCAACTGCCACCACACAATCACAGGCAGAAATCATAACATTTTCAAGCTTTAACGGCTGCATTTCAGGCACAGTCAGATAGCTCTTTTTCACTTCCGAAGGCAGAAATAGATTTGTTTGCCAAGGTGGATGCTTGCACTGACGCTCCCTCATTTAATCTGGACTTTAATTATTTACAGCATGTGAAGGTACCTTGTGAAATCCAACTAAAGATGGACCAAAAGCTACAAGACCAGAGTAAAAAGGACAAAGTCCTTGGAAGAAAAATGGCTTAAAATTCAGATTTAGAATGAACACTCTTAGAAATGATCTACGAGGCTTTATCACACTCATTTACCCTAGAAATGAGACTGATGGGGTTATGTTTTGGGTTTTTTAAAGTCTTTCTTACTGCTGTAATAAGTAGCAGGTTCTCTGTGGAGCAGCTTTCTGAAGGTGCCTCCCTGCTGAAGCGTGTAAAATGTTCTTTGGGATTTTCAAAAATACCTTAGCATGGAAAAACCAAAGCAAGTACCTTAAGCACAAAAAACCCCACCAAAACAAACAACTTACGCCAATATGCTTCTTTCAATGCCTAAATACCTTAAAGAGACTCATAATTGTGCAGGGAGGGATGGTCAAGCAAGGTGCAGTGTCCAATTTAACATGGGAACAACGTCACTCAGTCGCGTTTAGAAGCACAGCAGAAGGCCAAGTTTGGAAAAAAGTCACGTATGTATGAATCATTGTGGGGCGCAGTATTAAAGCACTCGCGTGTCTGCGAGGTGCTCTCCAAGACTCAGAAGCATATGTCATCCTAAAAATACAGACCAAAACAACCCGTTATCTTAATTTTTGTTGTTTACATTTGTTGGCAACTTTGAAAATGTGAAGTGGGATTTAATAGTCCTTAGAGCATCTCACTGATTTCATTTCTCAAAATCTGGACCTCAGCATTCTCTTTGAGTCATCCAGCTTATATTTAGCTGCAAGCAAATGCCTTGTGATTCTCTTAAAAATAAATATGAAGAGGCTTTAATCAAAGCTGAGCAGAAGAGACTATAACTGTCCCACAGTTGTTCTCTTTGAAAATTAACGTTAAGAGCATTTTCAAGTAAAAAGGACCCAAAAAAAGTATCTATCTGAGATTTCTAGCATGAAAATATTGAAAAAAGCCGAACTGCTGCTCTTGCTGGTTCACTGCAGCAGAGAGGGGACCTGAGCAAACAGCATTAGGCTGTGCTGACACACTAATGCAGCCAGCTCTGCAACCAGTGTTGTAAAGAGCCCCAGCATCCACTTCCAAGCTGCCGGGCACCAAGAGCAGGAGACATGGTAAAATCATCTGAATTTCAGCCCCGCAGACCCTCCCTGTTCCTCTCCCATCCGCATTTCCCAGTTAACATCACTAGAATCTCGTCAAAATACCCAGACGCTTGCCAGTGTAGGGATTATATTTCCATCAAAAATTATGCCAGAAAATGAACTACAGGCTTTGACCAGCCCAACCTTGCTACATCTCCATCAGCACCATAAAAAAAAAAAACCACACTTGTGAGCACTCTTATCCAAAGCACACAGATTTCTGCTTTTAAAGCAGTCATTCCGAATTTCACTAAGGTTTATATAAAATGCTGACAGGGCCATTACATTCATTGAAATGTATTATAGGAACTAAATTTTTACTCAAGGCGATTCACACACTGCTCCCATTAATGTCAGCCTGGGCTCTGTACGAGCACAGGGACAAACGGGGCTGTGTGTGTCCTCGGAGCGGGCACAGCCACATCGGTGCCACTGTCCCTGCTCCCTCCCCCCAGTAATCAATGGCTACTGGGGAGCTGCTTAAGCTGTTTTAGCACTCAAGGTATTGGCTTCCTTGGCTGCTGCCAGCATATATTGGAATGCCTATAGCTGAGAAGCATTTGTGGTGCTCGCTTTACTCATTAACACCTATTTTCGTTGCCCTAGGACACAGCCACTCTGACACCAGGTACCAAGAATACAGGAATCCGTTCAAAGAAAAAAAAAAATCTACAGACAGCTCATGCCAAGATAAGGAACTGCACACAGATTTTCTCTGCTCCGTCCAGGTCTTCAGTCTCAGAAGTACCCTTTGCGATGTGTGTCCTTTCCATATGTTTAGCAGCTTCTCTTGGAACCGTGCTGCAAATCGACTGCTCCCTCCGTCCTACCACTGCGCCTTGGCAGCGCCGTCTGACTCCTGGCATTGCGGACGATCCTCTACGCGCGAGCCCTTTGGCGATACGTTATGACTTCCAGCATATTCAAAATAAGGATCTTCCATAAAATGATGGAAAGACAAGGAATTTTTATTTTTTTTCGACAGTGTAAATCTGGTGCTAACTACATAACAAGAATTGATCACGTCCATTTATCTGCAGATAATTATAAGGCTGACAGGGCATTCCTTCCTCCCCTGCATCAGACTGTCTCTGCCACTTATTATCCGTACAAACAAAGTGTACAGCTACTGTTCAGCACCTCTGCATATGCCGTTCCTTTTGGGGAACCTACTCTGGTTAAAATCCACAGCAGTGAGATAGGGCTTGTCAATATTTGTATTGACAGATTGCCATTTTCGAGCCAACCTCCAGGGACAACCCCCGTGGCGAGCGGCACAGTGGCAGCAGATGTATCCGCAGCTGCAGCAGCGCACTAGAACAGTCAGTACAGTGGCTTTTGGCAACGTGGAAGCAATGGAGGGGGCTAGATTGGCTCTTTCTTGTGTTTATATTTGCCTCCTCCTCATCTAATAAGGCAGGGAGACAGATGCCCTCTCCTAACAAACACGAGCTAAGCTGTTGATCCAGTCCAAGTAGTCGGGAATTCAGTTTTAATCACCATATTCTCTTCTTGGACTTAATACGCTGCCTATAGCTTTAACTGCAGAACTGCCAAAAAGTTAGTTACGAAGCAGTAAAGTTTGTGCTAGCTAATGACTTCTTATACTTAACCAAAACAGAAACACCCTCTTGCGAATCTCATGTATTCAAATTAATTAGATTTACAGTCCTGAATGGATGACCATCCAGCAGTAAAAAATAAGATTCCTATACAAATAATGAATTAGCTCAGTCATCCAGTAAACCAAAGCAGCAAAACAGTCTCTTTAGCTCTCTTATGAGCATAATTGCCATCCTTGCTCCAAATTAATGGCTTTTACCAAGTATTCAGAAGGCCATCAGGGAACCTGTTTCAGATCTGCAAGGGTGAATAAGATTTTTAGAAAAAAACCCACAAAACCCTAGATCAAATGCAAGAATAACCTGCCTGGAAGCCCTGTGTTACTAGTGAGGGGGACTTACTCGCGTGCTCCTGGGGGCTGTGGTTTTCATAACGAGACACTGGGAAGAGATGGAAAGCGTTCAGGGCACCGCCAGCGTCGCAGCTCTCCAGTCTCGACTGCTAGATTTCTAAGGTGTCGCTTCATACACAGAACGGAAACACGACGGCATCTCTTGACAAAGCAGCCCAGAAGAGCGTTTAAGGGGAAAGAAGAGGTGTTTGTGTCAGCCTGTTGATGTTAATACTGAAACATGTTTGTGAAATATTTCAAAATCTGATTCAAACCTTCCTTCTACAGAAGTTTCAACACATCGAACATCACCACAATGAGATCCAATACAGAACGCTCTGACTCCAGGTATATGTTTTGAGAAGGTTCTTCTAGAAAATCGATCCTGTACGCTGACATTTTCACAATTACCATCATATAAACTGGCTAAGGAACCATTTTATTATTTTTTCATTAATCTTGTACTGCATTTATTCAAGAGGGCCCTAGGCTGTAGAGCTCGGTTCCCTGCATTCCCAGGATGCAAATAAACTGTCACCATGATTTCTAATGCAAGTACTCGGCGTAATACTGCCACTGAATTGGGTCCGGTGTGTTCATTAAAAAGAAAAATGGCAATTGGCTATTTTCCAGTTACTCACCCACCCCAGCTCTTGACCTTCATCACTTCACAACTCCCTTCCCCCTTTGGCAAATGCAGTCACTTGGCACAAGCGAAACCCACTATCGATCTGGAACCGGTGCGAACATCACTTTCCATCACCCGGGTAAGGCCGCTGGAAAGCTCTGGTCATAGTCTGCCCTGTGCATCCCACCAATGCTAAATATCACCAGCCACAAAAACTACTTTTACACAGAAAGAAAAAATACGAGAACGCTACATATCATCATGGGCAATAAAAGCAGCAATGTTTGGTCAATCATGGGATGTAAACCCATCTCAGGGCTACAGATCAGTGTTGCATTACATAAATGATTCCTTATAGTATCATTTAAAGATGTGCTTTAATCCCAAAGCACTACTCAGGCTATTACTTTCTTATGAGTGACTTCATAAACGGTGATTACCACTAACCCACTACAGTAAATAGGGAGAAACAGACAGTTTTTATTTTCCCATAGCAGAACTGTGGGAAAATACATGGATGTTTTATGCTTACTTAAGCAGTAATGATCCATTCTGAGATCTCTTACTGCCCCGACTCTGCCCTTCAGGCAGGCTTCAGTCATTGCTGGGGCAAGATAACTCAAAAGGCAGAGCTGGAGGTGAAGGGGAGATATTTTGCAGCACTAAGTGGCTTTAATTGAATGTGAACTACGTCTCCCACACCCCGCACCCTATTTACCTTTCAGGGCCTGACTTCAGGTATCTATTTTTCATTACGACACATCCATTCTCATTTTGTTCATCACAGAAGCTAACATGCAAAAAAAGGAAAAGAAATCCTCAATAAAGGCAGCCTGGCAACAGAACAGACACGTGGAGTAGAGGGTCTGGCCATTTTTAGCAAATAATGAAAGTTTTTCTTTAACAAAGGAGCCGCTGTCATGAAAGGATATTTTTAATATTGATAACTTCTTCATGCCCAGACTCCTCCATCAACTGTGCTATTACAAAGACTTCAACCTGAAACAAGCACTCCGACAAAGGGCAAGTCATCATAAATCATAATGAGAGAAAACCTTCTTCTTAGCAAAACCTTATTTGAAAAGGAAAAAAACCCAGAAGCTTCAGCAGGGCCAAGAGCCTTGCTATTTCAGAATTATTTTTAACTAGTGCAGCTGCACGCCAAGAGACATCATCATAAAGCTACCAGCTGGGTGCGAGAAACACTTCTAATATCTTAATTTTCTATAAAGCTGCTTGGCTCACTTTATACTCATCTGAGGTTCAATAAAGATTTTGTTTTCTTTTGTTTTAAAAGCGCTTGTGCAGAAGCGTGAATCGTCTTCTGTTGGTACCGGGGTCCCACTTCCTTTTGTTCACCGTAAGAGGAGCCTGATGTCTAATGCGCGCTCTCCGAAGCGCCTGAAAGGGCCAAGCACATTGCATCCAGGTGCTCCGGTGTGTAGCTTGGCCTCAAGTCACACTGAATTTGGGCTGCGCATATGCTTGCTAAACAAGCCAGGCTATGCTCAACCTGTTCTTAATGGAAAAAATCTTGCAAAGCTCTGAGTAACACTTGTTTGGACTGTGAGAGCTGCAGACTGCATCAGAAAACATCACCTTTCATGGTGAAATGAAATGATCATCAATATAATCATCTCAGTATACTGGCTAAATGCAAGCAAATACTGACCTACAGGCTATTGTAAGACAGATTTTTTCATACCCAAAATAAGTCACGTGGACTCTGTTCTCTCAGAAAGTGCTGTGAATGTGTAACATAACCAGAGGACGCCGAGCAGGGTCATTTTCCTCCGTAATCTGCACCACAAGAGAAATTAACATCACATTTGTGGGTTAGAAAGTCTGTGTTTTAGCAGCTTAAGATAATTTGAAACTTCTTGCCAGAGTGTATAGCCATAGACACACTCCAGCACTTTCAAAATGCCAGCTTTCCCTAATCACTTTGACATTTCCAATCACTGAAGTGCATTGTATTGAGTAATGTGAAATCCGTTTATATAGGAATCAGAAGGAAGAGGCACTTTTGCATCCTACTGATGGCTAAAAATACTATCGCGCTCTTTCTGATATAAAAGTGATGATAAAAGAACATATCTCATAATTTGGCTTCTCCAGCTAAACAGAACCACTTACCCGCAGTGCTAAAAGGATAGATAGCAAAGGGTTTTGATGGATTCTCTTATGTACCTATTAGTAGAGGCTGGCTCACACTTTCTTTCTTTACCAGCGTCTTATGCCCGGGAATGCATTAAACCCGGTACCGATACAATAGAAACTGAGGCATAACAACACTGATGAAGTAAAAGCGTCCCAGACACAATGGAGTGGACAATAGATCCCACCACGGAGCCTCCTGTCACACTCAGGCTAGGTTTGAAAGGAGCTTAGGTGCTTATTTCCTTTTAAAAATCTGACCCTTGCCCATAAACGTAATGTCTCTTCAACAAAGCACTTAAAATAGGTCGGCAGGACGCTGCAGACCCTGGGTGCTGAACGTGCCAGACAATAAGACACAAAATCAAAAACTCAGTGGAAAGGTACATATTAACACTGGTTTAGATCCGCAGCATAAAGCGTCAGCTTTCCGAAGCATATTAACCATAGCAGAAACAGAAAAAAAACACCTCTAAACTTTGTGGAGTCACAGGTGAACAACTTGGCAGAAAATTGTGAAGGGTTTTGAGATCTTCAAATGAAAAATACATCAAAGGAAAAAAACCCAAACCAATCAGCGTATGCACACAGGAGAGACTCTCCATGGGTGCAATTCTTCTAGGTCAGGTCCTCTCAGACTCTCAAAGGGCACACAAATTAGACACAGATTCAGTTTTTCTGGTGTTATAACTGAAGTAAAGGTAGCACATAATTGCTATTATTATTTTTTATTTTTTAACAGGTTGCTAATCTAAAAGAGAAACTCCAGAAACCCCAGCTAAACAGCGATGCTGCACTGCAGCGGTATCCCTGCGAGTGCTTTCCTTCCCAGTGATTACCCACGTAGCAAAACATGCAACAAGGCGATGCAACGTAAATGACATTTCAGCTAATTACGAGGCTACGAGCAACTAATCACGCAGCACGTCAGTCACTTGAACAAGTCACCCTGAATGCCAAGGGTATAAATTAGCAATCGAAATATTTACATTTTTTGAAGATGCACTTTGCCCCAAAGGGTAAACAGAGAGAACTGCTGACAATTTCTCCCGTACCTCCCCCTGGAAGAAGAAAAGGCAGCAGAAGCTGAAGCAGCTCAGGACCTCAGGAAAAGCTATTCAGTGCATCACAGCAATGGGGACAGGGCAAATCCTGTTCCGAACGCAAGCGTAGAGGCCCCATCGCAGGCAAAGGAGCTCCAGTTAGCATTCTCAGCATCCTAATGGGCAGCCTGCAAGAACGCTCAGCAACTCAGCATTTAAATTCTGCCCTTTTAATACCGGGACATGATCCTCCACCGTGTAGCTCTGGAAAGCTCCTTTGTCTTGCATGAAACCACATCACCTCCCAGCAGCTGGGAACCAATGCTTAAACATTTATTTTCCTTTGAAAATGTTCCATTTTCCAATAAAAAGATTTTTCAACTAATTCTGCTATCTCTCTGTATATTTAAAAGGAACATTAATTATACTTTAAACAGTTTCCAACAAATCCTCCACATCCTCCCAGATTCCAGTATTATCTAGTAAATTAATCCTCAGCCACTTATCTGGCTTAAGGTTAATTGATATATGACTCAATCTCATTTCTTCCTACAGAAATAAAGCAACACACATTCTATACCGATAGGTAGCTAGCTCCTATTCACAGATTTCTATAGACAATTACCTCTCCTCATTCACAACTCCTCCTCCCTCCGATGTGCCATTATCAATCTTTGTGTATTCAAGAATCACCTGGTTTCACCTACAAATTCCTTCGCATGTCATCTCACAAATAAGTACTGTAGAATATTTGGGGAGAGGGGAAGGACTGGGCAGAAAGGCGCATGGAAGGAAATGGCCATAGAGAGGTGCCTTATGCAGAGTGCAGCATCACCTGCGCGCCACAAACACACGTCAAGACTTCCCTGTTGTATTGGACACCAAAGACAGAGCGCGTTGACAGGTATACAAACATAAGCGCAGAGTACAGGACATTCTTAAAAATATAAGAAACCACTAGGAAAGAAGGAACCTTGGACGGAGGAACACCCGATGGTGATGAATGGCTGCAAGACTACGGGTAACAGGAACCTGACATGCGATCAGCTCTTTAGCCTGTCGAGGTGAGAAATTTTTTTGTTCTGTCCATAAGGTAAGTCAACCTCTTTGTAGGAAAAACTACCTAGAGCGAGCCTGACACCTGGCTGCCTTTACAGAAGAGAAAAGACTCTTTCCTGCTGCCCTTTGCTGATCACCTTGACACACGATTTCTCTGTCAGCATGCGTGGGCGCATCTACTGTTGGCCATAAATACATGGAGAATTTACTACCTCTGAGAGGCTCAAGCAATTTTCTGGCACCAGATACGTATCTTCCTTGTGTGCGCACGTGTATAGCACAACCTATAGCTTCTCCGAATTATTTATAGACAAACAAGTAATTAAAATTTTTATTCTGCCCATTTCAAAGGGTGGGGAAAAAAAAATCTACTTCTTTATTCTTTCATCAACAAAGCTGCTGCCCAAGCTCATAACTCTGTCTACATGTTGTAAAGAACTCTGTAAGTGGCTCCTCATCAAATACACTTTGCATTTTATGTGATGTACTGAAAAAGTAAGTGGCTTCTTCCAATGTCAGAAAAAGGAGAGAGCTCAAAACACAGAGCCTTCCACATCTCATAAACCACATGTTCTCCCAAACACTCACCTTTCCGGGAGCAAAGACGCAGGCACCAGGAGATGTCTGCCCAGTACTGGGGAAAAGGCCCCTGGGGTTTGGTGGAAGAGTGACCGGCTCAACACCAAGAAACCCATGCTTTGCTCTTGACTTCCAAAAGTTATGAGTCTTGCTTAATCTCCCTGTGCATTCGTGCGCCGTTCAGCTGAATTCCTTTGCCAAGGATGCCTGCGAAGTGACAGGGGGAAGGGAGGGTATTTACGAGCACGAGATGGGGAACTATGGCTCTCGGCTCCCATTTCCAGCTCATTCATTTTCTCACTTTGTGACCCTGAAAATAACTACTTGGCCTTTCACTACAAAACTGGGCATAACCAATCCTACCTACTACACGCAAGCATTGCAGGGGGTGGCTGCGGACTGTTTCAGAAGAGCTCTGGGTTTCTTCTAAGAAAGCAAATCCTGCCTTGGTAGAACAGCTACCTTGCTTTATAGAAGAAGAGGCTAAAATTACACATGAAATCAATCACCTTGGTGTCTTAAATGTTTACAGAAAGTCAATGAATGCTTAGAAAAGAAAAACTCCCAGCTAAGGTTCAGGCTGGGATGTGCTGGGAGCCGTACGCGGTTGTACTCGGGGACCGTCACGGCTGCGCACAGCCAGCAGATCAACCGGCCAACGCAGGACCAAGAGGGGACCATTTGTGTATCACCTTTAAAGAAAGAAAAAAAGGAGAATAACCGAGTGGGGCCAGACCATCAGGCCATTAAAGATAAACTGGTAAGGCTGGTTAGAAGGTGGTTTTCTTCTTGAAATTGGTTCAAGCACAAAATCAGTGTGAGTCAGTTATTTCCCCTTCAGATCAAAAATTCCCTCTGGTGATTCCGAGTGTCAGAAAAATTTAAAGAGAGTTAGAAAAATGAAGCCAGAGGCTCAGACAGTGCTTCAGCCATAAGACTACCTGTCTTCTCAAACCAGTAGGACTGGTCTTTCACAGAAATGTTTTTCCACTGTGAAAGACCTAAGAAGAAAGTCTTTTAGCGCCTAATCGAATGCCAGGGGCAACACCTCCTCAGGGAACAGAGACATGCTAAGAAATGTAAGTCACAACATTATTTTTTCTTTAAACAAATAAACACCACAATCACTATAAATATCACATCAGTCTCCTAAATTATGAGTTCATCAGTAGCCCGGAAAGCAATGGCTAGAGAAATGAAATTACTCAATGTAAGCAGAGTTTCTCTGTTGATTACACATCTGCATCAGAGTCCCCAACGTCTCACGAGTGATAAGGTGTTAATAATTTCACCTGTTTACCTGTGCCCGTTGACAGAAAGAAGATAGTCAGCATTTAACAGAAGTGCCCCATGCAGAGAAAAAGTGATTTACATGTTAGAGAGGAAGCATGCTTTTACTAATTATCCTAAAGAGAAAGCTGCTATGTGTTTGCCGGCTTTGGAAGAACGCCGCGCTATTTCTTCAGCTGTGAGGTTTGCTTGGCAATATTTCTTTGCAGCACCATGAATTTAATCACATCAAAACGTCAGCAAAGAAAAATGAAACACACACAGGTCTTTTTCCCTGGATTGACATTTAGCAAAAGAAATAGATGTTTTCTTAAAGAGGCAGTGGGCTACATAATGTTTTACACCTCTGTTTTCACCTTTGGGCTCGATTTGGATTCCACTCCCCATGAATATAAATCAAAAGCAGTTTGATCATATCCAATACAGCTTAGTTGCAGCTGATTTTTTCCCTGCGCCTGTTCTAGCGCAGCACGGATGTGAAATGATAGCGTTTATACTCCAGTGGATATCCAAGGAGGCAGAGGAGCTCCCTTCACACAAGGGATGGAGTTCAGCACACCTCTACACATCCCGGCTGGCCAAAAAACCATGGAATCCGTAACAGAAAAACATTGCTGACTCAACCTTCCATCTGCAAACCGTCACAAATCTTGGTTCTTTCCACCAACAACCGCTGACCTCCAAGCGAAAATAATGACATACTTAAAATATAATGCATCCAGTGTCATACCTCTGTCTGTGGACACCCCGAGAGGAGCAGTACCTATATTAGTTACTATCGCCGTGAATATGCGTGCAGTTCTTTCACAGACACATAAGCACTGTGTTCAAAGCTGGCACACACTGACGCCGTACTAAGCAGAAAACATCAAAAGAAAAAACGCACAGCATAACTGTGCATCACCAAAGAATTATGCTTCTTAAGGCAAGCTGCAACGTCTCTGGCAGCATATAAATTCCCCTTCCCCCAATATCTCATCCTGCATCTAATCATGACATTAACCTGTACCACTGCTATTTAATGAGCTGTACTGAACTAAATACCTACCTCAAACCCCAGGTAGGATTAAATGCAGTTGATCCAGCTAGAATTGTAATTAAAGTGAATTTATATTAATCCAGGAGAGCTAAAGGAAAGGACAATGATTTATGAGCAATATTGCTGGCATTTTCAAAAGGCATAAAAATCATTAAAAATGAATATCTAAAAACTATTAGTTAGGAAAGCAGCCATAATTGGATAAGCAATCCAGCGTGTCTTTAGGGCATTTTGTTCCTACAGGGGAGGAAAAAAAACCTGATAACCTTTGAGGAAAATAAAAAACACATTTGCAACGTTAAGTTTTTTTTAATGACATGGATGAAATGACTGCTACTAAACTATACATACTTACTGCCCTATTCAAAGTGATTATAAAACACAATCTCTAATTATTGGTCTCACTGGGGAAATTTGTTATTTTTGCTAAATTCACTCTTTATAGGTTAATTGAGAGTTTATTGCAAGTTTGGCAGAAATTTTGAAAGCATCTAAGTGACTAAAGACAGTTTTGTTCAGAAGTTTACTGACTTTTTTTTTTTTCTTTTAAAGCAGCGTCAGTCATCCTAGATGTGAATTTACTAGTATCCTCACAGGCAGAGCTTCTCGGGAATATGGGCTGAGGGTAATTTAACAGAGTAACTGATCTGTGGTAAAGATTTTCCTCTGGACTATAGGACCTTCAGCTTTATGCTTTTCTTGATAGGTCATATCCAGTTGAAACATCTTTGACTTTGCCTTTAAATGGATGTGTACATTCACAGAGCAATCAATATGTTCTGTAGACATATTTATCGGTCCCTATTCTCTGTAATTAAACTCAGCAAGAGCAATAACAATACCTTTAGTATTCATCCTTTAAAAGTTGTCCTCTGGTTCCTTTAATCTGCCTGAACAGATGGAGTCTTGCACTATCACCTTGCAAACTTTTTTCCTTAGCTATTAAGCCACAGAAGAATTTAAGAGGAATAAATTAAATGCAGCAAATGTTTAATAATTGCTGTCACTTATTTCTTCACAAGAGTTTTAGACTAATGAATAAAACATGTTCGTAGAAGGCTGGTCTCTGGGAAGTCAACATAAAATCTCCTGCTGAGTTCAACACCTTGTGCAAGAAACATATAACCAATACTTGCTTCCCATGGAGTATTCGTCTTACTACGTTAACACCCCAGAAAACCCCACACAACTGGGACCCTATTCCTAAATCATAAGTAAGCCAATAGTTCTGCTGACTTATCCAGGATGCTAATAACATTGCAATTCATTTCTTCTCCAGTCTATAGATCGATCATCAGGACTGAAAAGCAAAAGTCCTGTCACATTGGCGAACACTTAGTTGTTAAGATTACTTGTATCAAACTTGGTAAGATTATTCATTCAATCAAGTAATTGCCAACAAGAGGGCATCTATGGCTTGGCCCACTCTCAAAACCCAGACGTCATTTGGAGTGCAGGTGATCGCATCTACTCAAGGCACAAATGCTGTTTCTACCTTTTATCTCAATAAGCCTACTTGAATGAATAAAGATGGAAATAAAGTGCAAATAAACCCTTTATCACGGCCACTTTTTTTGTGAGGGAGACTAAGTTTACTGAAGTCAATGGAAATACAGGACCATCATTGAAAATAACTTGCTTAACCTTATGATGCTGTACGATAGAAAACCTCTCCCCTGTGAACAAGGTTAATGCTGTGCCCTCTCTGCACATAGAATTTCAGCTTTACTTTCGCTGAATTTCTGTAGTGCGATATCTAAGGCAGCTCCCATAACAAATATCAAAAATGCATTAATTTTCATCAGTTTAGCCTTTTATACATTAAATTCCAAAACCTGCAAATAGGAGCAGGACTGACCCCTACCCACAGCACCTAACATAAAACACAACTACCAGGTTACCAGAATTAACAGAGATCATTTTTAACAGCAAAAACAGATTGGGCTCACTTCTTGTGGATAGTTTTTCTTGAATATAGACATATTAGTTGTCTTCCCAGATTAGACATTACATATGCCACTCTAATTTAAAAGAATGAAGGTAAGGAAACATGGTAATGTCTCAGTTAAAGTTTAACTACAGCTTATCGAAAGGTACTCACTGATCAAAAAATACAAATGTGCTAAGATACAAAAAGAAATCCGTAAAGTAGATCTACACTAAACCCAATTAAGTTTATGGGGTCTTAGCATTGGCTTTAATAGGATTTAGATAAGGCTTTAACCTCAGCGTGACTTAGATCACATACTCGAGTAGACAGCTAAATTGGCTCTCTGCGTATTGGCAACCAGAATCCAGTCCTGATTGATGTGAAAAGCTCTTCCTGCAATGGTCATCTCGGTCCAGAGTTTTAAAGGAACAGAGGAAGGGGAGGGGGGGAGAGAGAGAGAGGGGCTAGGGCACAGCACAGCAGACAGCCTTGGAGAGCTTTTGAGAATTCCCTGGCTCTACCTTTGGTTTTTCGGAGAAATAAATGGTTACTCGTAAAACATGAATTAGCAAAATCTGCTACAGGTTTTAAATTGAAACAGGACTCTCACTTTCACATTTAAGAAATCCATTACTATTCCATTTAATATACGGAGTATTGCTAATAATGAATGCTTTGGAATGAGGAAGGGAGCAAACTTATCAACTGCCTTACTAAGACTTATTTCATGCAGAGATACACCACAACATTAACTCTCCACATTTACAGGGCAAATGCATTCCCTCCCATCATAATACGAATCTTACCGCACTGCCTACATTTACTCCCAACCAAACAGAAAAAGATATCTTCTACTTGAAGTCTTCAACTGTAAAAATCAATTGTGGTACAGAGTAACTTACTGAGCACACACTGCCCAGGATGTATAGTACGTAGACTTGATTGCTGGCTGTTAGCTCCTCTCGTGTTCATTAATTACGTATTTATAGACACCTCATTCATACAGAACGATTTTAAGACAATTCACCAAATTGAAGACACAGAGCACGCAGCCCATTATCTTCTTCTGTATGGTTAATGCAGCTAACATTGGTCAAACCTTAAGGAGAGGTGGTGAAACCTTAAGGACAGGTGAAGCATAACACAACCAGATATTTATTTTGGTCACATATAACGTGCTGGAGGCTAATACAGATTTTAAAGCCTTTGTGCCAGGTTGCAAAATACCGATCTGAGCAAACCAACCTCCTGATGGTGCAATGGCTGCACAGCCACGGGGAACCAAGCTCTCCCTCCACGACCCAGAGAGTTCCCATTACCTGTAGCGCCCACGTAATTTTGACTGCAAACCAAAGCGGAGCAGATCTTGCACTATCAGCTTCCATTTACAATACTTTCTGGTGCCTCTATACCACACAGGGCCACCAAAACATGCCCCTTCACTTATCCTCAGTACTGAAGAAGTTACCTTTTGAGTTAGGAACTGTTTACAAATACTGGAGAGTCCCTTGGTAAATCTTCTTCTTGGGTTCCATGTAGAGCATCCTCCTGCCTGTACTAACTACTACAGGCTCACGTAATTCTTTCTGTTATTTCCCATTGAGGTAAAATTTGCTGAAAAAACATCCAGCCGAGACAATTAAAAATAGTGCATAAAGGGTATCGTTGGCACTCTGGAATGCTGTTGACAAAATTAAGACATTGCTTACAATTACGCTCCCAGTAATTTATGCAGCCAGTAGATTATGCCAGCACAGGCGATGCCAGCTCTGCTAATGAAACCAAAATCAATTTGACAGCAGAATGATGGTGGATTTTGAAAACAAGTACCAACAGTTTGCAGGTGGTTTAGGCAGCTATAAAATCTGATTTATAGGGGCTTTTTAATCCTTATTTTAATTCACCTTGTGGGAATGCACCGTAATAAAACATCCTGCCATGTTACAAATGCCAAGCTGTTTGAGATCCAGTGTGGTTCAAATACAGTGAATTCTATGGATTTTATTGCAATTTCCATTTGTGTATACTCCAGCTTCCCTCTCTCCCCACTCTCACCCCCAATCTCAGATACAGATTTCATTCCCTGGCATACATATTTACATACTCATGTATTAGAGAGAACTGAAATAACAGAGGCACAACTACGCTTTCGTTGAAATTTAGCTATGCCTTATCGTTAAGCGGCTGTAATTTATGCAGCTAGCATTGTGTATGGAGGCACATGGCTGCTATCAATCTCACCGCAGCACCATTTCTGCTCCAAAGTAATAGGCAGTTCAGTGCTCCTTGGTGTCCTGTCTACATAAAACTGGATAGCCCAAAGGGGACCGCTGAAACAGTCTTTTAAACTTGGCTATGCAATATTACTGTAGTGCATAGGAAAGGTTCATAACACAAAAAAATGGAGTACAGAAAAAAAAAAAGAGGATGAATTTTAAAGAGGCACTATTTCCCCATGATTACACAAAACATCCTACTTCACAAATAGAAATCTAGTAGCTCGTATTCCCTCTACATTGAGCTGCCAGCGCGCTGTAGGACTCCCTCTCCCTGCAACATTTGTATTCCTGCCATCTCCTGCAATCGGTTCAGATGAGATACTATTGCTGCTGTTCTCCTCTGCAAACACCTTCACAAGAGAGGGGGATTTCAGAATTAGATTTTAGTCTATTCTGTAACTACTTATCTCTATAGGAATTAATGCATTTGAAAAATGACCAAATATTACACAAGATGTTTACTTAAAGCACATAAGATGAAAGGAGAGGACTTGTATAATCATACGTTTGAAATTGCTAGTGTTCTCTTCTCAGCTCTAGATATAAAACAAGAAGAAAAAAAAAAAGGCATGACGTCTCTCTGGGACTGTTAGAACTGTTTGTTGAAAACAACAGTTTCCCTCTCATGGAAGAAAAGAACTGGAGTGCTTTAAACTCAACCTCAGCATCACTTGGGTTCTTGAAATAGAGGTGTTGCCCCTGGCTGATCTCTGAGACCACCATGGTCACAAATCAGTCTGGGGGGCAAAAAAAGTTATTAGTATCATTTGTCAGAAACAGATTTTACAAAGTGACAGGGTTTTGCTGGATAGAAGTTGAGAATGGTTGAGTCACACCCAGAAACAGAAAACCAATGGTATTTCTGCATGGCAAAATATTACAAAACATATCCAGAGAAGTTCCTGAATGCTACCAGAGATCAGGGGGATCCTGATTGATAAACCCACGTTCCGTGAGGCTCCACATTTCCCAAGAGTTTAAAAGGAGATACCAACAGAAGAGCAGGATGGCAGATGCCACTGAGAACTGAGCTCCTGGCCAGCAGGACATCATCTCTGATCCGAAAATGTACATAAGAGCATAGGAAGCAATCCTCTCTGTCTGCCTAGCAGCTAGAGGATTAGCAGGTTTGGATTAGATCAGGATATGAACCTTCTAATTTGCAGAACTTGCTTTTATTCTCATGTATTCTAATACGATTATAGACATGTAAAAGGTCCTCTAGTCTTTTTAGTGCTGTAAGAAGTGGTGTAAAGCAGGCTTGAGATCAATTAGGAGCAGTCCCAGAACACTCCTGCTATTTTAAGAGACATTTCCTATAGACTTTATGCATCGTAAGGGAAGAAAAAAGGATCTTAAGGTGGTAAACACCAAAATCAAGGGGAAGACTCACATGGTATGTCACCACTGCCACTTGCTTTTATTATAACAGTACCTAAATAAGCAACAGGGACCCATCATGTACACATCAGAAAAGACTGTCAACATGCTTGTTTTCTAACATAGCACAGGCTTTTCTAGCCCAAATATCAAGGATCTCCTTTCATTCCAAGCACACTTTTCAAAACACCAACAGAACTTCACAGGCTGCTCCCAAGAAGGGTCGACCTGGTTCACCAAAGAACCAGACATCAACATCCCCAAGGGCACAGCAGAAAGAACTTTAACTGAAGTATTTAACTGAAGAATTAGTACATTTAAGAAATCTGAATATACATTACCTTCCAAGGATGGGTGGCAGAAACACTGCAACTACTCTCACAAAGTCTCAGGGCACGAGCAACCCTCAGCTTCGCTTCCTTTCCAGTTCCTCCCAGGGCACTGATTAAATACCTATTTAGAGAATGAGCAGCACCTGCTGTAACAAAGCATCTGCAGCACCTGGGTTTTCCCTAGAGGTCTCCTACCTCACTGCTAATTCAGCCAGATCCTGTTTAGCTTCTGTAATTTGGTAAGTGCCTTTTGAATGGTTACAGCTGCATAAGCCCGTGGGTTTTAGTGCTTTGTACGTCACCTTAGTTTATTATCCTTTGAGCGACTGTTTCCCCCATTTTATTTTTTTTAATTTATTGCATGTT
This sequence comes from Anarhynchus alexandrinus, assembly GCA_008711295.1. Taxonomy (NCBI): domain Eukaryota; kingdom Metazoa; phylum Chordata; class Aves; order Charadriiformes; family Charadriidae; genus Anarhynchus; species Anarhynchus alexandrinus. The sequence continues at coordinate 3,168,816 of VUYV01000083.1, read as the reverse complement.
TACCTGCTAGACCACACTGGGAACATTGCTACTTTTCCAATCAATTATATCATAGAAGATATTGTCAGTGTGGCTCTATTAACAAATATATCAAATTGCAGCCCAGCTCCCAGAAGAGGCTCTTGGTGTGACTGCCATGATGATATCCTCATAGCAAATTAAATAGAAGAGAGTCTCAGATGCTGTGAGTGGCTATTGCATAATTTATCACCAGAAGGCAGCAAGAACGACGGGACAAAGCAATGAAGAAAATCAGTTCCTTAACTGTGTTTCAACACTTCCTAAACCTGGGTAGCAAAAAGTTATTTCGCTTTGGTCAGATGGACTATTTAAAAGAACGGTCCACGCACACGCTGTACAGGTGTGCTGTTACCACAGCTCTATATTTACAGCAGCCCTACGAGGATTATATGATTAAGAATAAGGAAATAATATTCCAACTAGGAAAGGTTATTATTCTATATAGAGAATAAATGAACAATTTTGTCATGAGGAGGAAGAAGCGGGTGTAGAACTCACACGGGTGGTTCGTCGCCATGGGGCTGAGCTGAAGGCTATTTTTCATAACAGTTCACCACAAATCACTCCATTTGTTGCCACTAATTAGATGCATCTCTGAACAGGAGGACCAGAACCTGGTCTGCTTTGACATCCTCTAAGTCAAAGGGTCTCAATGTTCTCCAGAAACACAGCGGGGATGAATTTGAAGCCCGAGTTTGACAATGGCTGCACAACTTTGTCAAAGTTCTCAAAAATTAGGTGTGCAATGTTACCGGAGTCATCAGAAATGTGATGTTTCTCCATTTTTGTCAAGACAAAAGTACCCACATGAAGAGAAAGGCATTTTAAGAACAGGTCAGAATAAAGAAAAGCAAATCTTATAGCCTTTTGCATATTTTTCTGCCTACCAGTACAAGCCTTTTTACTGTTTGCTGCTTTACATTTAAAAAACAACGTATCCCTTTTTCATATTTGTTGCCTCTACAAGTTCTGCTCTTCTCTGACACTATGACAAGGCCCCATGATAAAAAAAGAATGGATCTCTGCAAGTTTTATATATCTGCCAAGTTTCATCAAAACAACTCACCCAGGGGACTGACTGGAGAAATGTAACAAAAAACTATTTCACATTTCTCAAAACCCGAGTGCCACAAAATACATCCTCAGAAACCCTATCTGAGCCTGAATCTCAGCCAAACATTAGTTTTAGTGCAACATTTCTCCCAGAAATCCACCAAACCTCCATTCAACAACCTTTAGCATGTACATGATCTCTAAACAGCAATGCATTTAGCCTATGAAATGGTTTCTTAAAACTTAATGTGGACAAACTAGGTCAACAGTTGATTATATTTTTAAATTAAATTTGCTAAAAAAGGGATAGATCCTATACTGCCTAACTCCCACCTCTGGGTTTAACAGCACTCCGTGAGGAAGAAAGTAATTTCTGTTTTACAAAGCCGAAGAATAACATTCCTCTGTTGATGCAGCAAAATCAGAAAGAATAATGGAAAACAAAGAAGAAGTGGAATTGATCCCCGTGTTTCACTGCGCAAAGCTGGATCATAAGCACATTACAGAGACAAAATGGGATTGAGACGCTGCCACCATCCCAGCGGTGACGGAGGTTTTTGTTTGTTCATTTAACTTTGCAGCATCGCGTCATTCTCCCTGGTCCCTAACTCTGGCACGAAATTTGTGGCAGCCTCCAGCTAAATGAAAAATGCAGGCCACCATTATTTCTACTCATGAGTAAGTGGCTTCTCCTGCTTCCTAAATTTTTCTGAAACCACATTCTAATAGAAGTCACTGGTTGGCTGATATAACTGCCCCAAACTCTTGCGTCCTCAACACGACAAGGGGTTTGGTCTGAGATCTCCATTTCAACCGCTCCGAGACTCTCTTCTAAGACAAAACACCCAGCTGATACTGCTAGAAATATTTTCATTGCTTCTTTTCACGCTAAGACCTTGCCATCTGGACTGCTGTGCCATCTCGGTGGCCTGGTCACGCTGATCCAATTGCCCTTAATCTACCCAGCTCTTCCCTCTGCACTTCACACAGGCGTCTGGCCGCCCCAGCTCAGCTCACATTCTTTAATCCCTGGCACTAAACGCACAAAACAGATGAACCGTGTCCAATTCTGACCAGCTGAGATTCGCAATATGTCCTTGGGACCGAGCACAGAGCAGAAAGCTTTCATTTATACATATGGTTTTTAATAGGATTCATACAAATTTTGACCCTTCTCAGTGCTTCAGGACTGCCCGAGCCATGCAAGCAGGCTCACTGGCAGCTGGTGGGAAGAAGACACTGTCCCATCACATCCTAATTACATCGAGGACATGCAGATGTTTAACCTTTTACAAGTCCGCAGAGGAAGAGAGGAGAGGAGGCTCTGCTAGCCTCTGCTGTGACTGGCCAGTGTTGCGTGAAACACAATTTAATGAAAAGAGGGTTTGTTGTACTTGGGGGAGCATGGCTGGGGGCAGGAGTCGTCTTTAAAAACAAAACCTTCCTACCCTAAGGAACATCCGTAATAAAGAGAATAATAGCGTGAGTCTCCTGTAGCTCAGGGCAGATGGACAAACCCGCAACAGAGAAGTGACTCAACAGAAACTTTGTTTTCGATGGGCTGCTTCGTCTTTCTGGAGGAAGGTAGGTTCAAAGGTACTCTAGGTCTGTCATTTTTAGAAGCAACATCAACTTCAGGTGGGCAGGAGGTTCATTTCTAAAGCAAGACAATAGCTTCCCAAAAAATCGGTCTTCTAGAGTCATCTCTCAAGCACAATGATGCTGGACTCACATCCATTTTTTTCCTCTCCCTTTTTTGACAATCTCTGGAATTTCAACATCAACTTGACAACTAACAGCTGCACCACTGTTAGTAGATTTGAGCAGACAGTTCCAGTCCTGTACTTTAACTATCAGAGGCAAAAGATGGTTCTTGCTACTTGCGTTTCCGTGCCCGCACAATGTCCCCCAGTTTCACTGATACATATAGCTCCTTTGTTTCCATCTCTATGACCTCATTAAGATTTAAACTTTTAAATTTATTTATAGCTGAAGTTAATTTATTTTATTAATGACTAAGACAGCAGGAAGCACCTAAGCATCTCAGATGGAAAATTAAGAGCTATATTGTGATCTGCATTATAAAAAAGCTGCTCTTTGTATCTCAGCCTGAAGACTCAACACCTTGAAGAGGCAGCTCCTTGGAAACCCCATTCAGTTCCACTTAGTTTTATTTGCTGGTAATGAACATCTAATTCCATGTCAGCACACATGCAAGGAACAAGGGAGCATCTAAAAACTATAAATCTTATCACAACAGATCAGAGATACTCACCCAAGGACGTGCTTTTGCCTTTTGTGGAGAAGAAAAGGTTCCAGGGAGACCTTATAACGGCCTTCCACTACCTGAAGGGGGCCTACAAGAAAGCTGGGGAGGGACTTTTTACAAGGGCATGGAGTGATAGGATGAGGGGAATGGCTTCAAACTGGAAGAGGGGAGATTGAGATTAAATATTAGGAAGAAATGTTTCCCTGTGAGGGCAGTGAGCCCCTGGCGCAGGTTGCCCCGAGAAGCTGTGGCTGCCCCATCCCTGGAGGTGTTCAAGGCCAGGTTGGACGGGGCTTGGAGCAGCCTGGGCTGGTGGGAGGTGTCCCTGCCCAGGGCAGGGGGGTGGAACGAGATGATCTTTAAGGCCCCTTCCAACCTAAACCATTCTATGATCCTGATTTCCACAACATCACTTTTGTTTCATAAAAAACGGTTCATTTCCAGACAAGATGGAAACAAACTGTGGGACACTACCAAAGGTCACAATCCACAGCTGCTGGGCAGGGGTTATTCGCAATCCCAGTATGCCAATATCAAACCTAAGGCAGAGCAGAAACACGCTTCTGGGAGTCTGCTGGTTAATTTGAAAGTATTCCAGCACAAAGTTTTCCATCTTAATGAAATGCAATGCACCAATGCCAGCCAATTACCCCAGAATGATCATTAACACAGGATAAGCTAAGGTGAAAGCAAATTTTACAGAAATTTAAAATAAAGGCTTCCTAGACACACAAAAATAAACCCCACGCCAAAAGCCACCACCAAACCCACAAATAAGTAGATATTACCACCGTGTGGCAAAACTTGCAACATGTCTCTCCCAAAGGCTTTTCCAAGGTTCGGTGGCGTGTCCTGCAGCCCAAATGCCCACTCACATTTGAGGTGAAGGATATTTGACTAAAACATTTTGTAAGAAAGAACTAATTAACTCTCTACTTTCATTAGCGAAAAATAATACCAGAGTGATCTTGAACAAGAATGATCTTGAACAATTAATGTTAATTGCTTATGCTTGTATGAAAGACCTTGACAAATTTACAGTAATGGTTTATCTTCCTTTCAGGAGCAGAAAATGAGGAGCTCTCCCTCGGCTTTAGGGACGCGGTATGATGTTAACCCTGGCTTAGTTAACCATTTGAGAGCCAGTTAAGTGTATCTGTGGAGAAGGGGGACAGAAGTAGTTAATAATAATGATAATGCAGACAGATGTACCCAGACATTATTTAATTTCTTTCTGAATATTTTTAATGCATTAAAATGAAGATATTTAACAAGGTTTGCAAACAAGCAACTTCAATTATAGGAAACTGGCAGTCCCATTTAAGAACAATTTATAAGGCTTCTTTAGTAGAAAGCTGTCAGCTACATGTGAGCTACTCATTTACGGGGTGTTAGAAAAAAAAATAATTAAAATTTAACCTGTATAAAGCTCTTGCAAAACAGGTAAAAGAAAGATCTTCAACTCTTAGAGTTTTTCTCAGCCAAGATATTAGAGAAAACATAAAATTTCTGTGGAATATAACAAGTGAAAGGCATAACTTCAGCTTTCAGCTTCCTCATCATTGAAGCCTGTTCAGTATTCAAGCGCATACAATATTCAAACCATTCTTGGACAAAATGATATTGAGATATTGAAGCAGCACATACAGATATTAAAATTCTACTGAAAGATTTCTTACGGTCTTTCTGCTCCCTGCCTGCTTAATATGTGGTATAGAGGGATCCTAATCAATGCCTACGAACTGTGGATGCTCCCAAATATACTGCAGGCTTCTCTTGTATGAAATTGAGAGGTTAAGCAATTTCCCTTTCTCCTTGCTGTTGCACCAGAATAAACGCTTAGTTTCTCCCAGCTCCAGCTCCTATGTTAGAATAAAAGTACAGAGGATGCGGGCGGTCTTACTTGGAGTGCAGCACATCTAAGAGCTGTCTGGTGTGGGGTACTGCTTGGGAAGACACTGCAGCTGCACAGAACTTGGCATGCTCACTGTGCATGCAAGCCGATTAAAAATGAGGTTCTACTTCAATAAAAGACAACAGAAGTTGAGATCAGAAGGACCTTTGCAAGTACAGACCTAGTTTCAACACACAAAAAAATATCTTGCAAGTTATTTGAGACTGCTCATGGTGCAAATCACACTATCAATTCATCTCTGCTTTGAAACGTGCAATGGAGCCCTTTAGGATATCTTTCCCAATTGCAGTAGTAATGCTTCAAAAATCTATCACTTTGGGTGGCCGGGAGCCCCCCAGTTCAGCAAGGCCGTAATCTCAAGTTCAGAAAATGTGCAACTCCTTCCAGGACGCCAGCACACAGGTGGACAGCAGTTGTTTGCTTCACATCAACGCTGCCTCAAGTCTGTCGAAGAATTTTTGCCGGGCTCAGTGCTGCAGCAGCTGAGGGTGCTGTACTTCAGACGCTGGTCACTCGTGGAAAATGAGACAACAACCCAAGAAGCTGTCTTCTCTTCTGACATTGCCACACTCTGAGAAAGTCAGCCCTCTCATCAGGCATCTTAAACACCATCTGTCCATGTTGAGAATCCATTTCGAAAACTTGCTGAGCCTTATGATGTATGTCCCTTGCTAAAAGTAAAAATGCTGTATGGAAGATGATGAATTGGACAATATGCTTGCTTTAAAGCTTCAAACTGCTTTCAGAGCGTATGGAAATGCCAAGCAATTATTACACACCTCTGTAATTCTTGCTCAAAGATACTTCCCATTTTAATTCTTTTCAGAAGGTGTTAACTACTTGGCTCCACAGGAAGAAAGAAAAGAGAAAAAAAAATCCCTTTTCAATATGCATGACAGAAAGAAATAAAATCACATATTTTCTCTTATGCCCTTGAATATTCCTTGTCTTGGACTACCTGGTAACAGAACGGAGAAGACATTTAAAAGGTCTAACATCAGCTTTAGGAAAGATTCTAATAAATTGGAAATTGCCTGTACAGGTCGGGTTCTTGATCCCTCCTCTGCACACCGCTGGCAGAACAGCGCGGCTGCAGCAGGTGCTCCGGGGAAAAGCACAGGAGCCGCCACACGAAGCGCTCCAGAAGAATTACACCCAGACCTTCGATATTTCAGAACACCTAATCACTGGCACTATTTTAGCTCTAAATTTTCTCATTGTACATGTCATTTTCCAACGCTTCCTTTGGTCCCTTGTTCTTCATGTTCTTTAAGATTTAAAGAGCTTTCTATAATATAAAACCAAGGTATTGATTCCTGCACAACGCTTAGTGGAGATTTGGCAGAACGGAGGCACTGAAGTTTATTTTACGGTCCATTAATAGAGTGACAAATTTGTTGGTCCAAATTCTACCCTCAGGAAGATCTGACCCTAAAGAATAAAAATATACAGTTTCCGTGGTACTGAATGTCACCTACAGGGCTTGAAGCGTTCTCAGTTGACACAAGAGTAGATATGTATGGAGGAAACAGAAGAACTTTTAGGATTACATCTTATATTTTAGTATGACTTACAGGACACTTTATATACTGAACAAAAATTACATCCTTTGACAAACGTGGTTGCCTTAAAGTTGCTGTTTGCTTTGGATACCATTGGAAGCATTGGGAACATATTTTGGTGGAACAGAAGTTAGAAATTCTTTGGAAAAAAACCCCACATTATGAAGAAAAAAAGTAAGCATTCTTGTTTCCATGTAGTGCTTCATATTTCTGGATCACACAGTCATTTAGGAAGCTACCAATAGCATCACTTTATACATAAAAAAGTGGCATATGACTAAGAAGATTTGCAGAGAGGCACACAGCAGGGAAAACTGCTGATAAAAATAAACAAATAAAAAACCCCACACAGCATCCTCAGACCTGGAAGCGCACTAACTTTGTCAATCGAGTGGTGGCAGAAGTTTACTGGATATGATATGAAACAGTCCTTTCCCTCGGGGGCATAGGGGCTCCCAGCCTGGAATTGCATCATCCTCCCCCTCTGTAGGTGTGGTCAAACGCAGTAGTGATGCCTTTGAGCAGCGCTGAACCCGATCTTCAGCTCATTTTCCCTCACAACAGCCCTCTAAGTACTCTATCCTTAACAGTGCAGCTAAGGTGCAGAGATGCTAAGGGACTCCCTTTTGATCACACCGCAACAGTTCATCACTTTCCAGGCAAAACTTCTATTTGGGAGCGTCTGGATAAAGGAGAATACTTAGAGTCAGGATGCAGGTAGTTAAACCTCACGTCTCTCCAAGCACCGTCTTCCCAAGACCTCTCTGTGCACGAGCTTTTCTGTAACGTATTGATTCCATCTCTCATTAGAGGAACACTTACAAGCAACCAAAGTACGCTTTAAAAAAATTCTCCAAAATAGAGGATTACCCCAAAAAGAAAACACAGATAATTAGGTATTAAAATGCAAATTTGTTTTAATGCTACATCAAAGTTACTTGGTAATAAAGCCGAGGGATTATCCTGTTTTATGAAAGCAAGTGATTCTGCAGCCTTTTCTTCTGTTTGAAAACATTTCCTGTACTTTCCCCAATGGTCCGTGACAGGTTGCCTGCTTTGTCTGAAGACCCGGGTTTAGCCAAAATTGTCTCAACAGTACTTCATTTTAATAGTAATAAAATGCAGTCCTTCACCTCTTCGATTAGTTCATTAGACTCCTTAAAGAAGATAAATGGTTTCTGTATGTGCATGCCTAAGAGGTGCGTGTTTTTCGACACTTGCCTTTCCTCACTGCAGAACGTCACATCAGCTAGATCCGAGCGACTAAAACATTACTCATATCATGGCATCTGTTGCAATAACACATTAATTATCGAGAGGAATTTAACTGAACTGCAGCTGAACGTTGAGGCAAAATCGGGTAGTTGAAGGACTGGTAAAATAAAGCAGACTCCCGAGTTCCCCCAGCGATGGGACAAGCCTCTGATATGGAACACACCACTGCAACTGAAGTGTGATCAATATGCAAGGACATATTGATGCAAGGACAATCTCAGGTTTTCACAGAATCCTGACATGGGTCAGATCCGATGCTACTTACAGCCAATGAGAACCTTCCCAATGACCTCCTAAACACTGTATTGAGCCCCTGGACCACTGCGGCTCAGCAATGTTCCTGCTCACGTAGCCTGCTCCTGCTACCTGCAGGCACCTCCTTCCTCTCACAAAACAAGTTTTAGCCCATCCTAAGGGACGGCAATTTGAGTCCCAAACCCCAAACCTCAGAGGGAAAGGAGTTGGGATTGAAAATGACATCTTGTAGAGAAGCCTTCCAGCTTGGCACATCTTGCTGCAGCCACCCACTGACACAGCCTCAACCTGTAAGGCTTAAGGAACCAAAACACAACCACAGCCTTTCCATAGGATGTAATTATTCTTTCTTGCCTCCAAAACGGCAACATGGGCATACAACCATCTCTGATCTATACCCTTCAATTTCATAACCTGTTCCTCTGAAGTAATAATCATAGCTGGCTTCTTGACTGCAGCAGTGTTCCATGGGTACTTGACTGCAGGAAACAAGTGAAAAATTCTCAGAGTCTGTGAGACTTGATTCATTTCGAGCCAGTCTTGAAACCAGCAAAAACATAAAAGCATAAAAACCAGAGAGTTTTCTCATACACTGAAGCCTGCTGACACCACTTCTGAAACAGAACAGCCTGAATTGTTGCCTGAGATAGGGTAAAGGAAACTGGGTCCTGGTAATCGTATTAACTTTGTTCTGACAATAGCAACCTACACAAAATGTGGGAAAAAAATGGCTTTACTGATGTCAACAAGAAGCCTTTTCAGCTTTTTCTTGTTCGGCAGAGCTACATTTCACCATCTGTAAACAAATAAAAAAATACTCCTTCCACTTCAAGCAATTGTGTGACCATCTAACATCGCATCCTTTTCCATTTCATAAAACCACAGAATATCTAAGGCTGGCAGGGACCTGAGGTGGTCATCTGAGCCAACCCCCTGTTCAAAGCAAGGATAACCAGTTATTTCCAGTTCTTTGCTTTCCAAATAGTAATAACTGTCTTTTTATAGCCCCTTTTCTTATATTGAGCTGCAGTCAACTGCAGTGTCTGTCTAAAGACTCACGCACAGAGAGCACATAAATTGGGGGGGAAAAAAAGAGTACTCAGTAGCTGGTAATGCAAGTGTATTGAGATAATTTAACAGGGAAAACCCATTATATTCTGCCATTTGTGCACTGGTAGAGCTCTTCAGCAATCAGCAGTCAATTCTACACCGCTTTTTTAATGTCAGAGCGACTTTGAGTTAACAGCACTAATGATTCCTATGGTGAATGCCAGCATTTGTGCTATTCAGGGAAACACTGAAAGGAGAGAAATCTTTCTAAAAAATCTAAGATTCATTCCCCATCTCGCCCCCCACCCCCAATAAAAATCATTCAAAAAGCCATTCTTGGGGCCCACAAGGCATTCTTTGAGACACACTACAGAAAGGATCTAGATTTTTACTCTAGGCTAATCACAGAGCATTGCTCACAGTTTAGAAGTACTTTTACAGTAACTACAGAAGACATTTTAAGGAATTTACTGAGTTTCTAAAATGACATCTTCTTAGGGAAAAAAAAAGAAAGAATCATTTTCTGCATAGCTGCAGTAGGCACCATAAAATACTAATTTAGGGTAACTTTTCTAGAAGTGCGTAAGTGATGCACAAGTCTGAGCGTCGCTGTCTTTTCAGAGTCTTAAATACCCATTTCTTTGGCCCATAGTAAGCTGAAGCTGAATTTCAACCAATAGTTCATTAACAACTGAAAAACAAGCAAAACTGCTTGATTTTAATTAAAATATTATTTCATAGTCGATTTAATTGCTAAAATGTAAAGTATGGGTTGGTTTAATTTACTGTGTGGTGGCATCATATGACACTGAAGTATTTTTTCAAGTGTGTAATTGAAACATTCAAATAAGCACAGATAAGATGCTTCCAAATTGGCTGCAGTGCTGGAGATGATGACTGGCAAGGAAGATCCCCTCTGTGTCTTTGCTTTCTTTTGCACCTGCTAGACGTTCTGTGTAATTCAATGTTAAAGCACGTCAATGTGGTTTTGCCTTTTGAAATAGTAAGCACCCTCACTCTGCCAAAACAACATGGAATTCAAAATTCAAATTAATTTTTTTTTTAAAAAAACAGAAAATACTGTTTCAGTTCATTTCTATCATCTGGGATAATAAAGGCAAAGCTTCCTTGGGAAATACATGTGTGCACACACAAATGCATGTCAAAACAATAATTTCCATTGTGCATAAAAATATTTCCCTATATGAAAACCAAAACTTTAGATTCTGCAAGCAGCCATGAAAAATGCAAGTTTGCCTTTTTCAATTCCTTCCCTCTTACAAGGACAATCCTATAACATTTTAAGAGAAAGTGGAAAAACGTGTAGCAGTTCTGATCCAAAGAGAATGAAATTATCCTGAATTAAAATTTTACCCTAACACAAGAGGTCTATGTGATTCTTCCCTCCATGAAATTATTCTTGGCTCTTATCTCCGTTAAGTTAAATATATACATAAACCCGAGCCCCTGTCTGCCTCAGTTCTGCATCTGTAAGCGAGCAGGAATAATATATCCACCACAAAGTAGTATGTATATTCCTTTTGGACATACATTTATATATAACCTTAGCAAAACAAAATAAATGCATGAAATATAGGCAAAAACGCTGAGCAAGACTTTTTTGTTCTGCTTCTGGGTAGAAACAGTGAAGATATTTTTGGTCCAAACACAACATTCTGTTCCAACACATTACTTTCTTCAATTTGATGAAAATTGAATGACCAGAACATAATTAATGGTTGAAACTCTTTCTGTTTAATAAATTGAAATACTTTGAATACTAACTAGCCATATGTAAAGCTCATCAATATTAATGAAACTTTCTGAAATGTATCATTTATTCTTCACGGACAGAATAGATATTAATTTGAAATAAGTCCTGTAAGTTAGGGTTTGGGAGGCACAGAAGCGTTCAGGGAAAAGTTCACAGCGGTGTCCAAGAGATTTAGAAGCCTGAGATCCATTTTAAACCTATGAATTTTCTGAAAATCCCAGTCACCTACCCACACCGTGAATGCCTGAACAACCTCACAAAAGTGGCCTTCAGCACTGAGAACCCTACCTTGTTCCCAACAAGACATGACATGAGAGATCTCAAAAAGTCCACAAAAACAAAGAAGGGACAGTCAGACTCTCAAATTAGATTGTGAAAAAAACAACCATGCTGAAATAAGAGCTAAACATCTTAAACATCTTAGAACATCTTAAAACCCAGTGTAGAACTATTTGTAGAGCTATCTGTGTTGGATTCACAGTCCTAAACTCACTTTGATTTTAATAATACAGCGCTAGATGTCCTTGGCCCACAGTTTTACAAAACTACAAACCCCTATTTTGCAACAAGAAAGCAATGGACAATAAGGAGAACTAAACCAATGTGAAAAGAGGCTGCAGCTATGCCAGAATAGGACCACACTGAAGTAATCATAAAACCATGATGCCTAATGCACTACCAAAATATCCTAACCAGCCTGCCTTTACAGCCACCTCCGGCTGCCCCCCCACCCCAAATGCTGCTTCTTAGGCATTACCAAAGAGGAAAAAGTTTACTAGTTTTTTGTTGTTTTGTGGTTTGGTTTTTTTTGTGGTAACACACTACCCAGCGTTTTAAAAATGAAACAGAAAATCAGCAGCCCACAACCTTGACATCAAATTTTGCCTGATGAAATGAGCAGGTTGTTATCCTCATTAAGAATACGCAATTCATTTGCATGTCTTCAGGTGCAGTCCTTGAACACTGATGTAGGACATCATGTTAATGGCAAAGGCAGTCTATTACCATAACAATTATTTATTCAACTCTTCACATAATAAAATAAAATAGAAGTTATCTAACACCGTGTGAATTACTTGAGACACAACTTCAGATTATTCTGCAATGTTGTGCGCTGACTTTTCAAATATGTATTAACACAATTTTGTCATTAAATAATTGCCAGTGGAAAGTTTGTTGTTGTTGGCTTTTTTTTACCTTTAATATCTTTCTCATCTCAACTGTTTATTAGATTAAATTTAAGAAGGGTGAGAGAAACATGAGTCATTAAATCACCTGAAGGTGCTTCGTTTTTATGAGGCAATAACCATTTTCCTGGGCTAATAAATTCAAGGCCCGCAGCTGAACATTTATTAGCCCAAGATACAGTTATTGTTAAACTAATTGGAAGCACCCTGAAGTTGTTATTATAATGAAACTTCTAATGATTAAATATTTGGGAGAAATCATCTGTTAAAATGTGGGTTTTTTAATGAGAAACTGAAGAGTTTGGGCAACACTACTGTTCTTGATGAGTTCTAGCACCCAAGGAAGGTGGCTGTGCCTGACTCATTCTGAGACCAGTAACGCACATAATTGACATGGAATGGCTCCAAATTTTGTTGCCAAGTTGCTACACACACTCATTAGTCACCTATCATTCTTCCTTCCTACCTTGAACACCACCCGAGACTGTAAGACGCTGAGATCACTTCTGTTTGTGAAGACCGGCAACTCCTGGCGCAGCAGATCAGCCTGTCCTTGTCCCTCGCTAATGCCACCCCGTTTCCACACCCGGTTTGATGAAGCCAACACAATCATCTAACTCACGGTGGCACTGTGACAACCTGCATGGACATGGTTTTCATAACGGAAAGAACGCAACTCCCACAAAGTCCCCAACTCGGAGCCAAACAGGAAACCGCTGAAGACCAGCGAGCGCCCTCCTCCACATGGGAATTGGTGAATGTTTGCAAAGCTGCCTCTCACCGTGGTGTGGGCTCTGCTGCGACGGGTTACAGCCGTGGGCAGCGACACACTGCTGTGTGTCGGGAGTGCAGTAACTACTAAGCTGTATGAAAACAGAGATCCCAGTATCAGATTGATCTGTGAGCCTCCGAAGGCAAAAATGGATTGAAATTTAGCTCAATAAAAGTCAATGAAAAAAAAATTCTATTGATTGTGGCATGAATTTCGGGGACTAACTCGTATTTTATTGGCAGGATGGAGGCTTTTTCAACGACGGCCCACGGCACGAGGATCCCTAGTGCAGGTAGATGCCAGAAGACAAATTTATACTGCAATAACAGAGGTCTGATGAACCAGAGCCTAAATCCATCACCCTGGGGAGCGCATCTCCCCATTGCCTCAAGCAGCCGTCCAGCTACAGAGCTAAAGTAAGGCCATGCAGATGAGCGGATTATTTTGGTCTGACTTACCCATAACAAGCAGGATGATGGGCTGTGGCCCAATTTGTTTTTTCGCGAGGGTTTTGGGAAGAGATCATTTGAACCTCCTTCCATAAGTAGCAGTAGGGACAACAAAACAATGAAAATCCCACCTGCAGGGCAGAAATACACTCTGCAAACCAGCCAAATGGAGAGCAACGAATGTAAAAAACAGGGTAAATAAGAGAAACTCACCCTTTGACATGCAGGCTTGGCTTGCTTTGTCTTGGCTTTGTTCACCTTTGGTTCCCAAAGCATCAATGAACCTCTAGCCAATGTCGTTCCACTATCCTTTTTCTTCAATACGATCTCTTTGAGAGACAAACCAATTTAGAGTATCCCTTGTGGCTTTTCCCCAAAGCTTTGGGGGACCGTGAATGCCCAAAGCCAACTTCCCCAACAGTACAACGCACTGGTGTCCGTAGTGCTATGGCGATGCATCAGAGCTAGCGCCCTGCCGACTGGTGAACGGTGGAAAATCCTCCTGAAAAATGCACTGAAGAGATCTCCCTGCGCATCAGCCCCTTACTCTCCATCATTTATTTTTAGACAATAGCCATTTCCTACTGAGCTTTATTTTAAACAGATCTGTTACAGAATGTGGGACAACGATAATTAGTGTGCCAAGTACCTAGACTAAGTTTGTAATTGGTAGTGGCCTGGATTAGCTCGTCAAGGAGTTATTCATTATATCAGCAGCAGTGAAAGGATTTTGGAAACTGTCAGTGGAAATCATAGAATGGTTTAGGTTGGAAGGGACCTTAAAGATCATCTAGTTCCAACCCCCCTGCCCTGGGCAGGGACACCTTCCACAAATACCCACCACAGGAAAAGCGAGCAGGCGCATCACTTATACTGAAAGCTTCTGAAACTTTGCAGTCATTTCAAGGCCTGAAGTTCCCACAGCTATGGACGAATATTTGTCCATCGATGCTATTTCCACTCCGTTTAAAGCAAAGGCTACGTTTTCCACTGACTTCAATAAGTACTGGATCTGATATAAAGCGATCCAGCTAAAAAGCATGTAAATGCAGCTGTCATTTTGAAAATCATTAATTCATCTGATTTTCCATTTGGGTAGCTTAAATTAATTTGCCTTGCTGCTATACTCTAGCAAAGCTCACGCAGTCCAGTGTAAGTATCTCTTCTGACACCGCAGCAAAGCAGCAGTTACAGCAATTTTCAGTTCCTGTTATTGAGAGATACATTTATAAACACAACCTGCAAGCTTACAGCAATGTGCGAACCTCAAAACATTTTTTTTCCCTGAACAACTCCATCAATTTAATTTCATAATCTAATGCATGCATATAAGCACACCTGAAATTATCCTAGATATCACGCTTTTAATTTTTCCTCAGAATTTTTCTTGCTTTTTTTCCTCATATAATCACGAGAGCGCCTTATCAATGTTTAGCTTGATTTACACTTTCCAAACAATGAAATATTTGATGAAGCTGTGAAATAAAACATGTAAATTTAGTACTTGTTTTTTCCTCTGGGTCCCATACAAAAATATAATTCAGACTTGTTTGGCTGCTGAGAAGGTTTGCAGGTCCAATGAAAGAGAGAGAATAAGATAGTGCCCTCCTGTTCAGTGCATTAGTATAGGTGATATTTGCACAGGACAGACACGCACAGCTCTACAGGTTTCTCTGCAGCTCCCCAAATCAGACACGCACGGTCTGGGCACTGAGAACACCAAAAGGCTGCATTTGAAAAAAAACTTATAACAACAATAGGTTCTGATTACTTAACGCAGCCAGATAGTTGTATGTGGACCAGGATGCTAGATCTACATCTTCAATGCGCTTTTTTCTCCTCAAAATATCAGAAAACAGCTTAACCTTGAAAATACCGCTTAGCTCACACACAAAAAAAAAAGTAGTTTATTCAGAAAGTGGTAATTAATTTTCTACAGAGGCTGAAATCACTCTGCCTAAAGCAAAATCCTTCTGACATTATTAAATGTCACAGTGCAGTTAAAGCACAATTATAAACTAATTCACAGAATAAATCTCATTAGTTTCCTGAGGCCTTATGAATAAACTGAAAGAAAAACGTTACCATATTTGACTTTCATCTCTGCTTTCCTGAACAGATACACAATCAAAAAGCATAACATTTTAATAATTACAGATGATTAAAAACAGATAGTTTGGAGAAACAGCTAGTAAAACTGACTGCTGTGTACGTGCTGCACACGAGCGATAGAAAAGTGCCCCACCTTTACCCAGCGCTAGAAAATTCAATCTAGAACTGAAAAATAGATTGAAAACAAAGCAATGAGAAAGTGATTGGATAGATCGTCCAATCTGGTGGATCTTGCAGCGCCCAGATTACAGCCTGGTGGATATAACCAAGGATAACCCATCGCGCCTCTGGGGGGGACCACCCGGTACGTGTCCGTGCGTCGAGCTGTGGGCGCACTGGCGCGCACCCCGGCTGCGTGCGCCCTCGGGCAGACGGGTGTCAGCTCTGCTCCAGGAGCTGCACAAAGAATTAGTGCACTGCTGGAATGCAAGAAGACAAGCTGCATTTCTCATTAACGGTTTCGAAAACAAACGCATTTGAAGCAAGCGGCAATTGCAAAGAAAGGAACAGAAGAAGTATTTCATAGGTTAAACTTTCAAATCAGATATTTTAGTATTTTGAAATTTTGGTGGTGGTTGCTTTTGGTTTTTTTTAAAGTTGTAGTAAAATCAATAAAAATTTGTGGTGCCTTTCTATTCTAGCTGTCTCCAGTTCTCTTAGAATCTCTTCACGTTTAGCTGTCTTACACACCTCACGGGGATGCAGCAAAGAACGCAGGGACTACATGGTCTAAGTTTGCTGGGAGACAAGATACCTTAATTATTCCTATTTCCTTGCTCGCGCTCTGTGCATAGCTTTCACCTCCACACTTAAGGCATTGAGGTCAAAATTTTCCACGGGGACAGATGCTGAGCTCAATCCAAATTGTTACCTACTTAATAGATAAATTAATTTCTGCTGGAAAATTGGGATGACTAAAAGTGGCCACTAAAGGCAAAAACTTGCCCTGCTGAGTTGATGACAAGGGATTTATTCTCTTAAAGTCTTTCAGACCGACTTGTGTAAAGCACTTTTATGAGCTAACTAACATGACGAAAACACATTTATTGGAAAATTCACGAATTGTAAAGACATACAATCCCCCCCTTGGATTCAATTTCAAAGGAGTAATTTCCTCCTCCTCAGTAGCAGATCCACAGGCATTGCCTTTTCTCTTTGTTTAAATAGGGATGAACCTTCTGGGCCTGGGAATTTGGCTTTGATTCAATTACTGCTAAAGGCTAAGCAGCTTATCCACAGCTTAGCTGAAGCAGAGATCCAGCTGGCCCACAAAGCCCAGGTGACAACCGAAGTTTAGAGCAGAAAGTATGGACCCGAAATTTGGTTCAATCCACTGAAAAGACAAAGGCCAATGGGAAACAGGGATAAGGACAATCCTGGAGGCGAAAACACTGGACTGGGGCTCGGAAGATGGGATTTGGGTTCCCGGTCGTGTCAGAGGCTGCACAGAGAAGTGACTCAAACTCTGTTCCGCAGTTCCACTGCTGCAAAACAACTCAGTATTCAACTCAAAGCTCAGTATTCCTCAATAAACAATACAGTATTCCTCAATATACAAAACTCAGTATTCCTCAATATCTTCTTAAAAACACATTCCTAGACAACTTCCAGTGGTACCTGTACCAGTATCACAAATATGGGACCTCCTTATGAAAGCACGTAAACAAAAATGAAGCTCTTCTAATTTCACTCTGTATAAGAGTGCAAACACAGACCTGCCAGATCTGGACAAAGCCCCATAACCACAGGCCAAATGTTGGACTTTAATGCAACAGTGGCAATTTAGAGCAGCAGAGAAGCTGCCTGATCCCATAACAGCGACTGCAGAGAAGTTTAAATTTCTAATTATGGGGTGATCATAAACAACTAGCACCTGCAAACATAATCCAAAACAAATAAAAAGGTGGTAGAAGAGTTCATTAAATAAAGAATATACAGAAGACTTACATACTGCAGTAAAGAGAACGTGTTTAATACCATACTATTAAATGGAATAATAACATTTATTTTTGCACCACCTTTATAGTGTTATTCATATCAGAATCAAATTCAAAGGTTTCCTCTTCTAGGGTTTTTTTTGTGTATGTGTTTTTTCCCCTTTAACTGCCATGGCCAATCCATTATACTTCGTAGATTGCAAAGCTAAAAACATCGTGTAATGGGAAATAATTGCAACATTTGCTTAAATTACATTGCATATAAGAGGGAGAAGAAATATAAACCAATCTTACTTACATTGAGACTACAATCTCCTGTGATGTCCTACGTGCCAGCTTTTTTCCCCCAGTATTCTAATACATGGAAAATTTTAGCAATAGAAACTGAATCTAAAGATTTAAAACCTTGTGGGTTTTTTATTATTATCTTTTGTTCATTTTTAAACAAATTCAATAATCTGTTAGAGGAAATAATAAAAAATAGAACACAACTTAGTAAGGACTTCAATGTTTTTCTTTGCAAAGGAAAGAGATAAACAGTGGCTCCAAGACAGAGAACCTGAAAATAACTGTAACTAAAAGACCAAAGAAGCATGGCAAGAAGATGAACCCAGTCATCCAAAGAGAAACCTTAGAGAATACAAATCTTTGCAGCTTTAGAAACACACCAGCCATGTTATCATCATTCTATATATTGCTGGGGTTTTGGGTTTTTTTTTCCGGAACTGAATGAAGTGCAGAAGGTAACTTGTTCACGTTACATTCACACTTACTCCTGGACTCCACTCACCTAAATTAGGAACCTGCACATGATAAATTCAGTCAAGAGCCGATGACGAGAAAGGCAATTCATGGGTGAGACAGATCCGATGTAGGAGTGTATTAAGCAAGGCTGACTACATTAATGTCTAATATCAGATAGGATTAATTTAATCTTAGTGCTTGTCTGGGACAACTGATTTTAGTGATTTAAGAAATTGGTTATAATTCAGCCCATACAGCAATTGTTTTCTGGGTGAAGCTGCAGCTCCAGTTTAACTCGCTGGGACTGTTGCAATCATCTTTAAGTAGGTGGATAGATCTTATGAATCAAAATCTAATCATTCTAACAATACTAAAGAAAAAAATAGGAAAAACGTACTTGGCAACAGAGAGGGAAGCAATTGCAATCTCAGAAAGTTGCTAAAACAAAGAGAAAACGGCATTTGTTTGTGTTCGTTTCCTACTGTGGTAATTATCTCTGCAGATTTCATGGTAAGTCTCCAGGAAGGAGTCACCGAGAGCTGTAACACATTATTCAGCAAGTGTCACTTTGTGGGAATGGAACCAGTGTTCATTAGAGAGCCATAAGCAGACTTTTTACAATGAAATTGTAACAAAGTAGGCTAGTTTGATGCTTGCAAAAGGAATACTAATTTCCCCGCTGCCTCTGGGAAAATCTGCTTTTCACGAAGACTTTTCTAAACCAATAAATCCTATGCCAGCAAGAGGCCCGGTAAAGATGCACAGATCTTAGTAACTCATCACAATCCTTCGTAATCCCTTTAGAAATACGACCTGCTTACAAGGATGCGCGACGCTCGTGTTCTGCAAAAATATTCCCAATCATTCTGGATTGAGGAACCCAAGGGTTTGGGTTATTTTCTGCGCAGCTGAGAAAAAGGCAATGATTCACAGACTTCAGAGACCCGTGCTGCAGCAGGTGCGGCGGTTGGAGTGCACAGCAACACAGCTGTGAGAGGGACTATTCCCTCACACCAAAGAAAATTTACACCTTTACAACTCAAATCAGACACTGCTTGTATGATGCCATTCCACCAGCTGCAAGGGGGAGACAGCCATCGGGCGAGGAGTTCGCAAGGCAGGGTTCACCGCACTGGGAAGCTGTGCTAAACCCTTCTGTGATTTCACATCTGGAATTTAATCGGTAATTTCAATGCCGCTGTTGACGTGGCATGGGGTTTTTCTGGGCTCCCAACCCCAAAAGGCAACTGGGAGGATCTGGGAAAGGTCAACATTTCAGAGAATTAGACCCCATCTTGCAAAAGCTGTCCTGTGTTTTAAGGATCTACAACCCAGCTCTCTAGAAAAGAGCCAGAAGAAGCAGTACAACTAGATCTTTTCTCCTACCAGCCACTCCTCAGATACCTTCGTCCTACCACATAAGCTGCCTCTAGCCACTTAGGAGTTATCTGTGCACAAAGTTTGTGCTTTCTTAACAATACTGCATTAATAAAGATAAAACACTGTCAGTACGAGGGTCCTTCCTACTGCTTTATTTGTTCTCGTATGGAAATGAAAGACCTGTACCAGGTTTGTTAGTGTTTTAGTCAAATATTTAGTATATTAATATTTTCACTCACATAAATGTATCTTTACACAAACCAAAACAAAAACAGACAAACAATAAAAACTTTTTTTCAACCTAAAACCACACACAATAAGCAAGAATCTGGGAAGTAAACCAGCCTCAGCTGATAATCCAGACTGAACAAAGGATTCTCAATGTTACAGGGAAAATAAAAACTTGCCTTGAGCGGCAAAGTTACGAGAAAGAAATCTTGTTAAACTCCAGACCAAACATTAGAAATTTTGATATTTTTTTTTTCCTCCTATAGATTTCAAGTCTGATTGGGAACCAGTTAATTGACTTTCTGATCCACGAAGAGAAGAGGGGGGAAGAAGATAACCCTTAACCGACAGAGGAAGGCCAGTGGCAAGTGCAAGGGTAACTAATTTATCTTCAAAGTCAACACAGATTCATGCTCTGGGAGAACTGCATAATTACCACTGCAAGGGGAGCTGCACCAAGCAACACTATCGATGAACCTGTCCTGCAGGTATAAATTCAGATTCAGAGCTGACAATAGAGTTGACGCAGATGAGCACAGCTCCATGGCTGCAGCCCAGCGGCATCCGCTGAGCAGCTACCCCAGAACCGCTCCGCAGACAGGTTGGTGTAGCTGCACCTCAACAATTAGGCAAGGTTTTCTCTCTTGCAAAAATTATTCCAGCCATTAACTGAACTCGAGTCAGCTCTCTCATAAATAATTTTTTTAATAAGCAGATGTTAATTATATTCACTGGCTTTTTTTTTTTTTCCTCTCCTATTTCCCAAGTTTGTTATCAGTCAAATGAAGCAAGGTCAGAGATGTACCAAACGAATGATGCCTGGAGCAGATAACTCAGAAGTCAGTGGTGCTTAGAGACTAACAATTAAGGTCTGATCTTCTGCCTATTGGACACTTTAAACAGCAACAGTCCACAGTGCTGCTCATCTTTAAATGAAGGAATTAACTTCCCAAACTATATTCAGGGACCCTTACAGAATAAATCATTACTGTTAGCTATGTTCTGGGAAGTTTAGGGGAAGTTACCTATGGATATAACTGTACAACTTCATGGTAGCACTCAGTTTAAAAAAAAAAAAACCCAACAAAACACAAACCAGAAAACTAAATACAGCAACTACTACATGTATTGAGTACATTTTATCCCAAAGTTTTTATAAACGGGAGTGCCATGCAAGGTGTTCTTCTTAGAGATAGGTTTCACTAGACGTTCTTAGGTTACAAAAATGATTTAAACTCTGAAAGATGCAGCAGGGCACAATGTGGACTTTCTGAAAAAAATATAGGAGCAGACCTAGATTCCCAAAGATCACATGTGTAACTCTCTGTGGGATCCTAACTAGTGAGACACTTTTATGCCTAATAGGAATTAGGAACCTAAAAGTCTTTGATGTTCAAAGACTGTGTTTAATCCAGGACTGGTTTCTGTGGAGTTAAGCATCTAACCCAATCAAGTGCTCCTGAAAATGCCACTAACACACCTGAATGCTCAGACACACACACATCTCTACACATCCCAGCACCGCACGGTTACATCCGAGATTTTCCATTATCAAAGCCTACATAATGGTTTTTGACTGTGCCTTGGGACACCTGATTATACAGCAATTGAAAAGGCTGTGGCAGTTCTGCAACATCAAAGTCACGTTATCTATCGAATCGCCAGTATTGTTTTCTGCATTTCTTACAAAGGACATGATCCCAAGTGTACTGGAGGCAACAGAAAGACTGTCATGGGTTTCACTGGTGGTAAGAACAGGTATGTTCCGCAGAACTTTCATCCAATCCACACACCACTCCAAATCAACAGCCTTGTGCTGTACACACATTACCAGAAACAGGACAGCTCGAGAGGATTACCCGGTCAAGTGGCCTGCACAGGAGCCACACGCGCTGGTCCTTGGCCAAACAGCAGTGCTTCCCTCAAGTAAACTTAGCATTTCATAGGGCTTAACTTCAGCAGAACATACACAGGCAGGCTTTGGAAACATGAAGTAATGCTTAACATGTACCTGTGATACAATGCTGGTGCAGTCTGAGGCTTGACAGCTACGGAAGAACCATGGGAGAAGTCCTCAAACACATTTTCTGCAACAGAAATAAAGGAAATTTTAGTATGCTGGGAAGCTGCGAGTAATAGAGCAGAAATTAAAATGCCTGTATCTGGTAAATATCCGTGCTGGCCATTAGCAATGGCAAATTAAGCTATTCGTACAAAATACTGGCTGTAGAACATGGGCATAACCACACTGGAGTGCAGTTACAGCCGTGTGCATGTATTAGAGTATTTTTTGTTTGCTGGAACAAGAGAATTTATGGCTCAGGATTTGAGTTTTTTGCAAATAAGACATGTACTTTTTATTTTCTATATATCCATTCATCAAGAATATGCATGTATCTGCAACAACAGGAGGAGAACAACATTACCCAGTGAATCACCTATATCATTTGTTGCGTTTCTTACCAGGAGCACGACTTAAAACTAGAGGAAGTGTGCATGTGGGTACACGCACACATCTACAAAATGTGCCTTTGTACATACCTACACATACATATTTTTTAAAAAACACAAGGGTTAATATCTATTCTGTATACAGCTCTACATAGACATGATCTCACTGCTTTCAGTCAGAATTTCTGAACTTGGAGTGATGCACTGAGACCAGAATGGAGACAGGATTTAACCCTGAGAAGGTGATAGTTGACTATCCCATATAGGAAGCACGTGGCACATCATCCACATTGTATGTGAGAGCTTTTCACCAAGAAAGGCAACATTTTTCTACTATATGTTTAAAAAAAAAAAGAAAAGCCCACTTTCAAGCTTTGGCCAAACTATAGCACAGATAAAATCTTTATGCTAATGGTTTGCCAGCCACAAATGAGACTGAAACCACAACTTGAAGGCAAGAATGGCAACAGGCTAGTTGGAAGCTGGACCTGGTACCGGGAGCGATCCCCATCCCTCAGCGCCTGGCCCAGGGTGCTGAAATACTGAAATACCACCCGCTGGTATCAGGGCTGCATGGCATTTTAGCAGATAAACTGTCCACAGCCAAAGGGATTTTTAGCTCAGGTCTCGGAGCCAGCGGCTCCGTTCTCATCCTCTTCCTTCCCCCACAGCAATCTTTTGCAGCACAGCTCTGGATGTTCACGCAATCTGCAGAGCGTGACGCTGCCACAGATGCGCACCCATTCGCTTTTGGCTTCGGCTACAGCTGGCCTCCAAAACAAGGGAAGTTCTGCTATTGGCATGAGCGGGAGCAGAAGCAAGTCTTATTTTTGGAAACTTTGAGCTCCTTTAATGCCTTCTCTGCTTTGTTCAATAACTGGAACGGTCAAGTCCAAGAGCAAAACACTTAGCTGGGCAAACCCCCTCAGATTTTATGGGTTGGGCTGAAAATGATTAGACAGCTTCCATGTTCCCTCTCGTGTATATATTTGCAGCGTCTGTCTCTAATAAACTTAATTCACAGAGGTAAGAAGAAAAAAGAAGCCAGTGTCCAAACCACCGCTTTCTAGGACTCAGCTTTTCTTGAGCCCTCAGTCATTGGTATTGATTCACGTCAACAAAAGCACATCCCCACTTGCCAGCAATTTGCAATGTACATAAAAGTGCCATTTTATAGCAGAAATTACAAACACAGGAAGCCTTGATACAGCAATGTCACCTAACCTCCCTGCGTGGTATAGATCTGCCCACTTTGGGGTCCTTGGACTAGCTGTGAAGAACTTTGTAGACATCCGGATATTATTTTTAAAACAAATCAAAATACAAAATATTTCTACAATTTTTCTTTTTCCTAGTAGACTTCCATGTGAAAAATTTAGTTATGCAAGAAACACATCCAACAGCCATTTGAGCTGTCGCTGTGCAGCAGCTAGCCCCAGAAAATCATCAGCACCGGATGCAGTCTAAGCACACACACATCTGTACCCATTCCATTTTTCAAGGATGCTTTGATTAAAAAACACCAGGCTGGCCTACAGGCTTCCTCAGCAGTTCAAAATGCAGGTCTGCTCCCTCCTTGCTGCACGCAAATGTTATTCTTAAACTGTTTGTCACCAAATAGCTGGATGTGGATTCTCCCAGGCAAGCAACAGACCCTGGCAGCTTTTACCTGTTGTTAGCAGAAATCAGTTCCCAAGTTCTTCGCCAACTGACGTGCACAATGCCTGCTTGATTGCTCTCTTCGAGATCAGTCCTTGAGGTGCTGAGCGTGTCCTTGACTCTCCTGAATTCACTGGGAAATAAGCAGATACAGAAAGTCAATGATATTTGTATTTCTCTCCACCAACGTTCCAGGAGGAAAGGGGCTGTCAGTACTGAGAGGTTGGGAGCACGTCGGTTCAACAGAGTAAGGAAAGCCGGCATTTCTATAGTCTATTAAACCTGGTTTTATGGAAAATCAAGAAGCTGTTGGCTCCAGTACAGTCAATTCAGCATTTTACACGTGAAAAAAAGAAAAAGCCAAAACAAAAAACATTCAGCGCTTTCAAAACATGCTCTTTTGTTATCTCAAACAACCTTAGCGGGAGCCAAAGATCTGCAGTACACATCAGACAGATGTGCATTTCAGCACAGAGCAGATTGCATGTTTTCAAGCTGCTGGTTTCCATCTGATTTAATATTCAGATTCGTTGGCATACACCAGCAGCTGAAAATAAAGGCCTTCCAGAAACTCAACTTTTCAAGTCATCATACAATTGTTCATGTGCAACAAAACAGAAAAAGCATATGGGGGCGGCACACCAGTGCTCTGAGTAATTTCCCTCTCTTTTTACATTTCTGAAATGCAACTGGAAAACATTTTGAAATATGGGTTTTGAAAAAGGAAACAAAATAAAAGGTTTATATACCATTTGTGTTCCTACATGTGCTAAGGAGAAAGCCTACGTTCCAGGAAAGGGCTATTCTGAACTTTGTACAGCTGCGAGCAGAGCTGAACTACTCAAAGCGAGGAAGAAATTCCACACGCTCAAATTCCTCTAATTACAAAAGCATTACATAAGCCCCAAGTTGGATTTAGAATGTAAAGGTTATTCCGAACACAGCCATATGTAAGTCAAAATTTACCACGAACATATATGATGGTATCAATTTTATTCAGGGTGACATTTTTCACTACACTATAGTAATTAGATTAAGTTTGGGGATACAGCTGTCTCATGCAATTGAAAATTCTCCCTAAGCTGTCATTTACAGAAGGCACTCCTCCATATTTCCCATGTGGTCCTTCATGCTTGTAATTTGAATAAATAATGCTCCTAAACTTACTTTCAGCCACAAAGTGATTTGAAAATTATCACTCTGATCATGCAAAGTCTCTCCTGATTCTAATGAGCTGTCAAGATTTTGAAACTGGCAGCGAAAGAAAGGTCATTTGTGAGGGCAAGGAAATAAAAAGCTGAGGAACAGATTTTCACGCTGGCAGAACGAGGAGAAAAATCAGACGTTCTCTCTCCTGTTTTTCTCCATGCTCTAAAAATGCTGCTTTGATTCCTTTCAGAAGCTGTTGTCAAAATACCAAGGCTTTGATAGGACAGAAAGAGAAAGATCTAAAGCTATAAGCTGCACCTGCTTTTGGCGTAAAAGTTAATATTTTACAATAATATTATCTCTGTATTCATAAGTAGAAGTAGTCTCCTGGATGGCAGATACCACATAAACAAAGTGTAAAGGACACTGGAAGGATACAGAAGCACTCAGATGCGTTCCACATTTTACTAAGACTTTACCAAATCATTCAGGTGAAGACTTTGTCATGTAAACCAGGGCCTAAATAGTTCCCCGAGGTAGCACAGTCAGCTAGTGATAACATGGAGACCCCAATACTGACCCGTATCACACATCTGATTTTCCCTGTACGGGACCCAGGCTGCCCATAGATTGATTTAGCAACATGTTCCTATCTTTATCCTTTTGGAATAAATCAAAAGTTTCTGCTGTCAGCAAACTCGGCCATTGAACGCTGAATGGAATGTTTCACCTTACACTAGGCAGAGCCTTCCAAACAGCTCTATAAAGAGCAAAGACAGCAGCTGCTCTCTTGTGCTCTCCACGGTGTACTATAACTAAAGACTTTCTCCCTGACAGCGTGCAGCCACTGCGTCATTATATTACTTTGTGCAGCCAGACACTGTGGACATAAAGAACGCAAGACACAACCTTCGGAAACATATTACAGATAAATAAATTGCCTTTGACATTCCCCATTCCTCTTACACTTCCAAAGACAGGCTGAACGTTGGAGCATTATGAATTTTGCCAGGGATGTTCGAGCTAATTTAATAGGAATAATCTGTTTATTATAATACAAGTAGCTCTAACCCATCAATTGTGGAGTGGCTGTGTGGCAAGGCTGCTCCCTTGGGTACCATAACGGCTAAGCCACAGTGTGTGCTTCACACGCACACTTGTTGACTAATATATTATGCATCGTATCTCAACAAGAAACCACATTCCCAGTGGATTTTAGACTTAAAAAGAATGAGTAAGAAGAGAGTCTACGTGTAACCTGTACAAAGTAGGTGTTGAAGAGGAACAATGACACAGAAGGTCCGTTTTATAGCAGAGACAGGACCTAAAGAAGTGACAACAAACTTGGGTCAGGGATAAAGACAGAAAGACAACAAAATGCATCATTAGAATCCATCCCCATGGGCTGCAGACCTCTGGTTAGATTGCATCCCTGGGTGATGATAGGATAATTCTCACACCCACATTAGTAGCAAAAGCAGCGTAGTGTCTCTGGGACTGGAATTTCACAGCAGATAACAGAGCTCCTAACCTCAGATGAGAATCTAAATTTGGGAAAATGAGGCGCCTTGGACTCTGGGTTTTGGCTTGGCATGCCTATGAAATTCAGACCTGCAACCACCCTCTCTTAAACTTTGAGGAGTGTTAAAATATTAAAGCTTAGATCAGGTCCTAACTCTCCAAAATACCAGCAACCTAGCTTTCTGAGTCCAAAACATGTTTGGAGCTGGGATTTTTTACACTGTTGAGCCCGTGTGGACAATTTCCACCCACTTTAGTGCCAGTTAAATGCATACAGGTCTTTTATAAATATAAAAACTTGCTTGGACATTCCGCTAAGGATATGGTTCAGACTGCTTTAACAAACTCCCTCATTAAGGGTCCCAGATCCTGAAACAGACTCCCCACTGTCACATCCCTCGCCAACAACTGGGTTAAAAGAAATATACCCTTTCAGCCCTCTATTAGGTCTGATGGTGACTTTGGAGTACACCTAAATTCTCCCTTGTCTCATTTATTTGATAAGTGGCTAATTCGCACAGATGTTAAACCTATTTCTAGCTATGCTGGGAAAAGATAGAACCTGTATATAGAGGACCATCATGCCATGAAGCATGTCTGCTTGTTACCTTTCAAAACAAGAACCAAAATGCTAGTTAAAAAATAACACTCAGGATCTCAAAACCATTACATTTTAGATAGATAAGGCTGAGCATCTTTCTGAGTAACACTTGGCAGTTTTTTTCTTATTTTCCTCAGCTACTCAGTTTCCTTACTGGAAGACTTGTGGTTTGAAACCTGGACTCATTAGCATCCCAGACCCAATTTCTGAACCTTATTACAGTATTAAAAATCTTAAGTTATTCTAGGCTTACATTCTTGCAAATCAGAACTGGGCAAAACATTGGGAGCATTCTGATTTGTAATTGCTGTCATTTCCCAAATTCTGCTAATAAAACAGATACGAGCACATACTTTCTCCTAGCTACGTTGAATGTAAAGTAGATAAAAGGTGTTGGATTTTTTTCATTTCTACACATTACTTTTTCATTGCTTGTTTTCTATGGAGACAGGTCTCATCAATGGATTGCTTTCTTTATCTTTCCTCTCTGAGGTCTGGGAAAACACAAGACCTCAGATTCAAACACATGGATTTGAAAAAATTAAATTTAAAAAAGAAATTTCAAGACTTCTACACCATCTGCTTTTATGGGGCACCAATTAAAAAGTACAGAATGCAGCATCATATGATAGGGACCAAACTTCTGTTCCACAACAATGTTTTACAGAAATACATTCATCTCTTCTTCCACTCTCCAAAGATGCAGGAGAAGAAAGTGCAAAAATTGAAAATACTGAAAATATTCTCATGTGACATTTAATGTTTGGAATACGCCTATATTTAGATCGACACTACTTAGTGGTTGGCTTCTTCCCAAAAACAATGAATCAGGTATCTCACCACTTCTCCTATTTAATGGTTCAGTAAAACTACTGACAAGCAGAGCCTGAAGCAGCAAAGGGGCAAGCAGTGAAAAGGTTTATCTATCAATAGGGATCCCTCGAAGCCTCATAGAAGCATTGCTCCAAACATCCAGATGCCACATGAACAAAAGAAACATTTGGGCTTTGCATTTGTGGGGTAGGATGGTTTGCTTCTAGAAGAATGTGTGGATGATATCCATACCCACATACAGTCTTAAACACCCTATATGGGGTCTGCAACTAAAAGCATTTGAAAAATAGTTATTCACAGAATCCCAGACTGGTCAGGGCTGGAAGAGCCCTCTGGAGCTCCCCCAGTGCCACCCCCTGCCAGAGCAGGGGCACCTCCAGCAGTGGCACAGGACGGCGTCCAGGCGGGTTTGGAATGGCTCCAGAGGGGGAGACTCCCCCACCTCTCTGGGCAGCCTGTGCCAGTGCTCTGCCACCCGCACAGGAGAGAAGGCCCTCCTCAGGTTCAGATGGAACTCCCTATGCTCAAGTGTGTGCCCGTTCCCTCTTGTCCTGTCACTGGGCACCACTGGAAAAGGACTGTTCCCATCCCCCTGGCACCCTCCCTTTGGGGATTGATAAGCGTTGATAAGATCCCCCCTCAGTCTTCTCTTCTCCAGACTGAAAAGCCCCAACTCCCTCAGCCTTTCCTCATCAGAGAGATGCTCCAGTCCCCTCATCATCTCCGTAGCCCTTTGCTGGACCCTCTCCAGCGGTTCCCTGCCCTTCTTGACCCAGCCGTGTAGCCTTCACAGCAGATATCAGATAAAGTCCCCCATAACAACCAAAGCCTGCGAGTGTGAGGCGATTCTCAGCTGTCTGTAGAAGGCCTCATCAACTTCCCCATCCTGATCAGCATCCTTATCAGGTGGCCTGTCATAAACACCCTCAACAGTGTCTCCCCTGTTACCCTGCCCCTTAATCTTTACCCATGAGCTCTCAACTCGCTCTTCATCCGCCCGCAGGGACAGCGCGATACATTCCAGTTGCTCTCTCACATGAAGAGTGACTCCACCACCTCGCCTCGCTGCTCTGTCTTTCCTAAAGAGAACAGAGCCCTCCATGACAGCGTTCCAGTCGTGTGAGCCATCCCACCACGGCTCAGTAATTGCAACGAGATCACGGCCCTGTGGCCGCACGCAGATCTGTAACTCCTCTCGTCTGTTCCCCATGCTGTGCCCATTAGTGTACAGCCACCTCAGAGAGGCCACGGAGTGTGTGGGGTTCGCCCTAGAGGGGTGTTGGGCCTTCTGATCCTCAGGAATAGGAGCACTTTAGTGGAGGGAGAGAGGAGGACACGACTTGTGCTCCCGATCCCTTAACCAGTCGTCCTAAGGCCCTGAAATCGCTCTTCATTGCCCTCAGACTTCTCACTACGTCGTCGCTGCATACCTGAGAAACTAAAAGGGGATAATCATCTGATTGCTGTCCCACGGAAGGAAGCTGCTGCTTAACATAGAACCATAGAATGGTTTAGGTATTAACGTGGGCCCCAGGGAGGCGGCAAACTTCCCTATACAGCAGGTCCGGTGTCCATATCGGCCCTCCACTCCCTTCAGGAGTGAGTGACCTCTGACAATGACCTGTCTGTTGGCTTTGGCTGCGCAGGTTTTGATCCGGGGGGTGGTCCGCCTCGGCCTACCCCCCCCCCCCCCCCCCCCCCCCGGCTGGGAGGATTACCGTCCTCACCCCTGTCCGGTTCCCCGCGCAGAGCACTGTACCTGTTCCGCGACGGCCCCCGGGACGGTGGGGCAGTCGACGAGCAGATGTACCTGCGGCGCCCGTTTTGTCGGGCAGGAACACCTCCCCACTGCCCCATCCTCCGAGTCACCCCGGGGAGAGGAGAGGGCGTTCTCCACAGCGGGGGCTCTGTCTGCCCGCCGGGTTCTGCCGTGGGGGACAGGGCACGGCTCCAGGAACCCATCTCCCTCTCGCGTTCCCTGATAACCCCCAACCCGCTCACCTCCTCCCTGAGCTCCACCGCTAAGCGCAGCAGCTCCTCTACCGGCAACACCCGCCGCAGGCGGGAGAGCGGAGCACGCCGCACAGCGCGACGCCCGGGCGGGAGCGCGTTCGCACCGGAGCCCCGGCTGCGCCGCAGCCTCAGAGCTGGTGCGGGGGGCCACGGCCTTCTGCCGGGCACTCACCACGGCTCCCTCCCCGAGCTGCCACATTTACAGGCCCTTCCGTGCGACCTGTCGGCCCCGTCGGTTCGCCCACCGCGGGGGGGGGCCGCCCTTCCGCGGTGCCCCCCTCCCCCGCTCGATTGCTCGATGCTCCTCCACCCCCCCTGCAACACTGCGGCGGGTGGGGCTGCTTCCGGCTCCGCCCCTCTACGTCACGGCGCGGCCCCGCGCCGCCGCACCCGCCACGAGGCGCTCCGTTTTCCCGCCTTCGAAAAGCCCCAAAAACAGTCCCTTCTCGCCTCCGTCCCCTTCCCCGGTGCGGCCTTACCGCAGTGGCGGCGCTCTCCTCGGCGAGACCACAGTTATGGATCATCTCCAGAGGTCCCTCCCAGCCCTCACCCTTCCGGGGTTTTGTTATGACTATACAGAACCTGTTTTTCTCTCGGCCGTGTGTCACTCCGAGCAGTATTACAGTTGGCTTTGAGCTTTGAGGGGGGTACATGGCCAATGCTTTTCCAAAGGTCACGGTGCCCTCGAGGGCTGTTCAAATTAGCCCTTTTTTTAAAAAAAAAAAAAAATTCTAATTTT
>VUYV01000083.1:3110727-3137826 GCA_008711295.1 Anarhynchus alexandrinus | reverse complement strand
ACTGGGGCATGGAGTGATAGGACGAGGGGGAATGGCTTCAAACTGGAAGAGGGCAGGTTTAGATTGAACATTAGGAAGAAGTTTTTCCCTGTGAGGGTGGTGAGGCACTGTCCCAGGTTGCCCAGAGAGGTTGTTGAGGCCCCATCCCTGGAGGTGTTCAAGGCCAGGCTGGAGGTGGCCTTGGGCAGCCTGGGCTGGTGGGAGGTGTCCCTGCCTATGGCAGGGGGGTTGGAACTCGATGATCTTCAAGGTCCTTTCCAACCTAAACCAGTCTATGATTCTATGGTTTTCTCTTCCATAAGAAAGGATAGTACCCCAAAAGTGTTAACTCAAGAAAGTTTTAGAAAATAGAAAGATAAATTCATATATATTTGACGTCGCAGAGCTACAATGGGTTTTCATCTTCACAAGCAGCTTTGATATCTAGCAGAAGAAATGCTTATAAACTTAAAAAAATACTCATAATTTCTGCTTACCCAGTGGATCCTTGAACATATACATCGATATAACAAGGGTATTTCTGCGTGTATATGATTTAGGAATAGTGGGCAGAAAGATGTCTGAGACACTGAGAAATTAAGGCTGGGTACTTTTTTACCTTTCAGGAATACAAATATTTAAGAAACCCAGAGAGACACAATTTCAATGCAATTTTCACAGTTGAAGCTTTTAAGTTATTTTAAAATCTTAGTCTAGTTGGCTTGTTGATATTACACAGAAACCCAGTAGGAGAGCTCTGGCATTTGTCTCAGAAATCAAATGCCAATTTAGTGCCTAAATCATAAACCCAATCCTTCTTTTAGCACTGTGCATAATCAGACTTACAGTGTTTTCATCTTTATGACATGCAAACTCTGGAGGATGGAAACCGCACAGATAACTGTTCTCTGGAGTTCATGCAGTTCACAAAACTTGAGGGCGAAAAAACTAGCAAACCCACAAAATAGTGTGAATGGATGAAGCTAAAAACTGTCAAAATGGAGAGATCAAAAAAGGAACTGCTCCAACCTATCCAAATAAAATCAGCGATATTTTAAGCATAATTTTTGCCCTGAAAGAATGGGATGGATAAAAAAGAAAGGCTGTGGTATGATTATTGATTTCACTGAATTATGTAGACTGCAGTGATTGTCATCTATGCACATTGCAGTAGTATTGTGCAGTATGTGTCGTGAGCCGGCAAACGGATCGCACATCCCCCTGAGAAGAGCAGCACTGGGCTCTACCAGGTCCATACTGCAAATGCCACATCCCTCCTCCGCAGCTGGCAACGGCTGATGAAAATTCAAGGTGATGCCTAAAGAAAATGAACTGCCCCCGAAGGCTGGCAGGATAAGTGAAGCAAAGAGCGCTCAAGATCAGAACAGTTAAAATTACACCAGTTTGTGCAAGGCCAAGCGTACTGACGGTGCTGGGAGGAGAAGCACAGAACCGGAGCGCAGCGCTGCACAGAAATGTTTAAACAACTCAGATAAACAGCACCGAGATGTACAGGCACACTGAGAACCATGTAGTTTAATTTCCTGTTAAATGGTACTGTTTTATAAACAAGATTCTGTACAGTTCATCTTTTTTTGTTAGCGGATAATAAACTGGAATGGATAGTTAGAAGGTAATTAGCAAGAGTGCTTTTACAGTTAATTGGCAAGACTTATTTTAACTCTGCGCAACGCCAGGTGCTATCTGGAGTGCTCATCTTCTACGGCACTTCAGTCGGATGCTGTGCAGAGACCATCTCAGCAGCACGGGAGGTGTAGACGTAAGGAAGGAATAAACCCAGAAATGTATTTAGGCTGGACCAAAACCAGAGGCGCATAAGGGGTTCTTAACTGCCTCTAAAAGATTCAACATAATCAGTATGATTTTGATTTTGTCAATGAAAACGTCAAATGAACTCACTGCAAAAAGGAATGAGCGCCAGCAAAATATAAATTGTAAATTGAAAATTAATAAAAGTTTCACTGCTAGGTAAAGTTTCTAGCTATAAGTATGGAACCCATGCTGTCAAATGCTTACGAGTGATTAATTTTCACACTTCAGGAGATTACAGAGGGGTTTTTTCATAACATTCTTCACCGCCTTAAACCTTGTGAAATTATTTATAACCATGAAAAGGGTATACATCATTTTTATTCTGATCTGATATTATACTGCAATGGCTTTTCACAAATCTGTGTAACTGTACAAAGCTTAGGACCCCTCAACTTTTCTTTCCATCAATTATTTAAACATTGATTTCCATTTTTTTCTCCATTGACCGCTAATTAATGTTAGCTTACTGCTTTTATACAATTTTCTTAGGCAGAAAGGCAGCTAGCAAATTCTTAGCAGGACTGAAATGGCATCAATAAGTATGGTTTAAGTTTATGCCAGCATTGCAAAAAGAGAAGTAGCTATATTAGGTAACAAATACTCTCTATACAATATAAATATTTCTATGAATGTGATGATGGACCAGCTCATTAAAGACCACGTACCATCTGCAAACTTTAAAGCACTTAAGTCTAATTGCTTTGTACATAGCAAATCTGCAAATATGATGTTTTCAAAAGGCACGTTCAAAACTTCCAAATTAAAGGTTTAGATTTAAATCTTTGTGTTTTATTCAACCCCTTGCCACTGACCTTAATACATCTGGCATCACAGAAGAATCTGGAGAACTGGCACAAAGGAGCCTCAATCAGCTTTCCACCATTTCCATCCTCCCCAAACACGTCCCTCCCTTCCCCACATCCCCTCTCTCCAGTTGTCGAAGCAGTAATCAGCCTGTTACAGCATTTTGCAGCTCTGTCAGCCCAAGGAGAGCAGAGAGGCTTCTGTAGCATGTCAAGCAACAGAACAGTTACTTAATTATCCTGCCAGTTTTAGCAGATATTTGATACAATCATTCATAATATAAATTACTTCTACAGGGAGCATGAACATTCCATTTAAAATATCACAATGTACAAACACCAGCAGTTCCCAATTATTAAGTGCAAATGTAGGAGGCTACTTAACTGCAATTAGCAGCAGCCATATTAGGTTTTTTTTTCCTTAGTTTCTGTTTATTTTTAAGATATTAGAGCTTAATTTATGTCTAATATGCGAAATCTGTTTTAGAGAGCTAGGAAATCCCAAAGTAAATCATCCAGATCAGTCACAATGCTTGTAAGAAAATTATGTGTCATCAACATGCCTCCCAGTTCCAAGAGAAAGAAGTCTTCTGTTCTACATCAATGGCACATTAGTTTTATTAGAGGTAATTGTGTTTATTTGTTCTAACTCCTAACGAGTCGGTGAAAGTGGGGGTGAAAAAAAAAAATCTTGAAAAAGCTCTTTTGTCCCAATTTTTTGTAAGTGATGATTTAGAGTATAATACTGCTTGATTAGATTTACAGTTAATTCCAGAATAAAACAAACCTCCACATAAAAAGAAAGGGAAACCATATATTCATTTTTTTTCTACTCTGAATATTGAAATATGAAGTTTGTGAAGATTAAACTCAGCAAATTTTTCAGTACATCTCACATACACATGCTATGAACTTAGAAAGCCTTTATTGGGGTGCAACCAGACAAAAATGGCTTTGCCCATGAAACCTGATGCCCAGGCCTTTCTCTCACCAACTCAAACACCAGGCGGGTGTTTTTCACGGTGCGTACTGTGAAACTGAGGAGCTGCATAAGGCTCCGTACCGCGAATGGCTCGTTTCTCCCCTCCCCAAACCAGAGTCCAGATCTCTTCCCCCCTCCTTCATTTTTTCCTTTAAGTTTTTAACTAGTTTTAGTGGTCCCTTTGTTGTTTTAACCTTTACATAGACTTTTTTATACCAGGTTATATCCTCCCTCAGAAGGTATAATACCCTCTCCCACTCCCTTTCATCCAGCTAAGGCTGCAGGAGGTGGCTTAGACAAAAGAAGGTTTTTCTGGAGCAGAAACGCTGCACGGAGACACTACAGCTCAGCTCTCCTCAGGATATCGGCTGGAATATTTTTTTTATGGAGGTGCAGCAACATTTAGTCCAAGAATTCTGGTCCCCGGGCTTTGTTTCCCTTCCTCACCTCCTTTTATTCCAGATTTTTATGTCTCTGGGTTCCTTGCACACAGCCAACTGCAGTAAATAGCTCTTGGCAGATTCATACTGGTAAAGCAGAACAATGGTATCAAGTTGATTTCAAATCAAAGGAGAAAAACCTTTATTAAATATCTGATTTTCAGCTCATTCTAGCAGACAAATGGTGTGCTCAGTTCGTGGTCTGTGTAGGTCAGAATGCACATGACACACGTGGTCACCACCTCTTCGACACAAACCTGTGCAGCCCTCTGTAGTCGACAGAGTTGCGCTGACTTTGGTACGTGGAGGACCTGACTCGTGTTTGGGCTTTGTGTTCACTGCGTGTGCCTGGACATTGCTTAGCAGAGGAAATTCTTCATTCTGCAGCAAGGCTTAAATGGAAAAAAACCCAAATGTCTGCAAATTTACAAAACATTAACAAAGTACGTCTATCACGTATCTATTCGCAAATGAGATTTTTCATATCAAATCACTTTTGAATCACACAAAGCGGGTGGGTGAAATTAGACAAACCCATAACGGACACACTGACGTGTCTTTGCTAACGCGGTAACACCACCGCTTTGCAGCGGTGGATGGGAAGCGGTAGATGATCTACCATGAAGTCTTTCTGAAAAAAACACTCTTAACTTCAGCCAGAAGTTATCATCAGGATGAATTCAGGAATTACTGAGTCCGATTCTAGCGCGTATTTTATGAGGAGGATTAAACCACAGCAGTCTGTACTGACCTTAAAAATGCAGGTCTATGAAACTAATCCTGCTAAGTCGCTTGGTTTGCTGCTGCGGGTGAGGATAACCACGTGCTTTAATGTTTATGGGATTAAGAGCCAAGGCTGTGAGATATATCTCACCTCTAATTAAAACAGATCTAAAATGCGTCTAAAAATTTCAATGACAGCCATGGCTGAGGCTGTCACTGACTGGAGTTTGGCTCACATTCCCAAAATCTTGCAATAATTTCAGAGCTGGGTACTTAATGGGAATTATTTCTCCCTCAAGAGCGATGTGTTCGTGACTCTCCGAGCTTCTGATTTGCATTTAGACTGCAAGTAAAAAAATCCTTTGCAACAGTCATCTCCCAGTTCTTCACCATTTGAATATTTCTACCCTAATTAATGTCACTTAATGTAAAATATTATTCTGTATTCCGCAGAGTGGCTGTAAATTATTTACTTGTAAAACATGTTGACTTTTCATGAGTTGTTTGTACAGTAAGCACTGCACCATCTAAACTGTAGGGGGAGAGAGAAATCAATCATTTGTAATAATACCCAATAGGAGGTTTACCACATGTTATATCAATTTTTATGTCCAACACAAATAGCTGCAGCCATTACTTTGGATTTTTATTTTCTGAAGGGAATTAGAAATTCACTGTTACCTTCTGCTTCTCTCATGCTGCCCTGGAAATAACACAATTTAAAGGTGTTTGGAGCCTTTTTTATCCACTAATTAAGGTGGCACATTAATAAAACACCATTTTAGAATATTCATTAAGCACACAATCTATATGAAGTGAAAAGCTAATTTGTACGTAACTTAATGAACCCAGCATAACACAACGCTATAACATCAAGTTAATGAAATGCTTTTAAAAAAAAAATCACATTTAAACTTACTGCTCATTCCATATCCTATATATTCTGTGTTACTTTTTGCACGCATTGAAGTTTTTAGATATTGATTGCTTTCAGTGAACTAATCACTTCTCTTATTGATACTACTTAGTTTTATTATTGAAAGGTGTCTCTATTAGCACACCAAAAGACACTCTTCATTCGAAGACCTATAAATGAAAAGCACAAGTTTATTGGCTTGCCAAGCGCTTCTGGTGGTTTTCCTTTGGGTATTTATGCTCCCCAGATTTCTCTGCACCTACAGTAAAGATACTGATCCACGCAGGATAAGCATAAACCCGTCACAATAACGCTGTGGATTTAAGGATTTCCCACAGCAGCAAGACGCTGTTACCCCGTGTGACAGACGGTCTGTGTTGAATGATGGATCTAAGGCTGTTCCTCGTACGGATAATTAAGGCTGTCGCTTGCCTTGGGCAGCGTTGACCACCTGAATACCTAAAAGATCATCTAAAGCTCGAGTGCCAGGACGGTGTCTGGCAGGTCCTCAGGCACAAGGAGACTTTCTGGCATAAGGATGAAGTTCATCCCTCCTGGAGTCAGGGCACCCAGGGAACAGGGCAGAGGCTCAGAGCGGACGAGGAGGAGTAAAGCGGACCGGCACGAGCCTCACCACACCGAGTCGAGCCATCTTCTGACACACCGGCGCGCAGCAGCGCGTACGCGTATAGAAAATCCTGCCACCGCACTCTTTGTGAGAGGAAAAAGAATAGGGAAATCAGTATGGGAGAAAGAACAGGAAAATCAGAAGAGGAAAAAATAGTAGAAATCATAAATTTGAATTGCAAACCTAGATTCTTCTCTCCTCCTAATTTTGGCTTGCCAAAGGAGTGAAAGGCTTTTAGACTGCCCTTGCAACACGGTTGTCCTCTGCCAGCCCCCAGCACAAGTCAGGCGATCGCAGGAGCACTGCACCGCACGCTCAGAACCCCTGTTCTCACCCAACGTGCTCTGTTCAAGCCACACGATGAGGCCAAGTAGCTCCATTAAATCTCTGCCACTTTTAGGCAGAAAGCGTCCTCTGAGGTTGATTCCACTCGTCATGTCATGCCTTAAACGTACCAGATGGGCGTTGACAAATGCAATTGAGAACTGAGGTTGAAAGCTACAGCGCATAGATCCGTAGTTAAGATGTAAACTTCCGCAGCAATATTTCACCTTAATTCCAAGCCTGAACCAGAATTCATGGTGATGAGTGCATACAAAGCACCCTGCCGGCAAAGCAGCGAGCAACTTCTGTCTCTCGCCAAAAAAAACCATTCTCCATCCCCCATCACTTTGCTGTACATCAGAGGTCCCTTTTCAGCATGTTCTCAAGAGCTGCAAACAAACCGTGACCCATTCCTCTCTGCTATTTTTGCAGCAAAGTAACGTGTAAGCAATGAATTATAATGTGCATGAAGTTTATGACATTTAGCACAGAGAGGAGCTGCTAGATATTTATCAGTCAACAGCTCGGTGTCAAAACGTTTGTTATAAAACTTAAACACAAAACAGATGTACAAAACTGTGACTCAAGATGAATCACCAATACTTTCTGTATTTTGATCAATACTTCTGCTTTGGTGAAATATATGAGAGCGACAAAAACTGATGTTGGAAGTGTAATCGAAGCTCCAGAACGCCAACAGAAGCTTTCCACTTACTTGGAATATTTTAGAGGGGTCCTCAAACTCATACTATAAGTAAACCTATTTTCTCTCAGACAATTGGCACAAATTTAAAAGAGCTTTTTATCTCCATCGATACTTAAGGCATCATTTGATTCAAGTTTCCCTGACATTTTCCCCTTTTCCAGCAAGGCTGCAGAGGACTTAAGTGACGGCAGTATAACTAGCATCGAACCAAGAACGTGTCTGATAAATAGTGGTTCAGACTCTCTTCTCAAAAACTAATGAACAATGTCCCTATAAATATCCAATCTATTCAGAATGACACTGGATGGTTATTTCCCTGCTCTTAGACTGTGCATTCTTACACTAATTTGCATAACATGATAAATGATGTAGAAATCAATTTCAGCTACAGAAAGTCCAGTTTATCCATTACTTATAAAAAAACATTACAGATACTTAAGTTTCCTATTATAGCCAATCTAATTTATTACAAAAAAGAGCAACGTCATAAGATTTTGATCTATCATAGGTACCAAGAGATAATGGAACGCTGGAGGATATTAAGACCATGAAACATGAAGAAGGGAAAGAAGTGATTTCCATTTATAGTGGAAAGTAAATATTTGAGATAATAAACTGGCCAATGTAACTAGGATTAGAATTAGAAATGGAATAGAAGAAGTGGAGGGATTCCATTTTTAAAGGCCCGGTGGTTATTTATGCACACGCTATAACTACAAGTTATAAAAGGAAGAAAAACAATCTTGTGATAAAAGCCGCTTATTGGAACTAAATCTGAATTCAGATCCTGACCGCTCCTGTATGAGATTGTGTAAGTTCCTTCAACTGCCTGTGCTAAAACTCCCCAGCCGTAAAATGGGAACAATATTTCTTTCTTTGCCCAACTTTCATTTCTCCGGCCTGTTTAAACCTGACACCCTGCACAGAGAGAGACCGCTGCTTTCCACAAAGACAAAATAATGACATGCCAGTCTTTGGAGAAGAATTTTCCATCTTTATTTGCATTTCCTATAAAACCTCATTACTTTCTTCTAGCAATTAACATGCGATAATTTACCTCAGTTGACTGTCAGTCTGTCTTTAGAGCTTTTTTAAAAAATTCTCAGATAATTCCACTAGACAAAAGTGCGCACGACGTTTCTAAACTGTGTCTGGTGAAGACAGCCCCGTGGCAAATTGTCCTCCCTTTCAGTGGGACGAGACTTAAATGTGCAAGAGAGGTCAGGTCAGCTAAATGGGTTAAGCACAGTACAAAACCTCCACAGGTTTTCTTCTCCGCTGATTTTCTAGGCAAAATTTTTCAAGTCCTAGATTTTATTGCGCTTTCCTCCTGTATCAGTTAACAAGGTATTTTGGTGATTTATTCTTAAGTAGATACCTTGACTTGGCTTAGACAAAAGGATGAGTTCGTTTATGTTATCCAACACTGGACAATTGACAAGTTACAAAAAAAAAAATGTTATTTTAATCAAACACAAAAAGCAGATTGAAGCCAACAGCTGTAGCAACGAAGGGAAGCTGAAAACCATTGTGTAATTTCCCAAGCATCAGTGAGCAGGCTACAACTCAGTGCTGCTCTCCAGCAGCTTATTTTTCTCTTACATTAAAAAATTCAGTGCTTCATCGCTGATGATCCAAAAATGGCAATTTGCTTTGCTTTTCTTTAAAAATTACGTACTGAAAATGAAATGGGGCAAGAAGTCAAAGACAATATCTAAATGACAGTTACAGTATAACTACAGAACCATCCTGTGAGTCTGTTCTTCCTGATGGGTTTTCACTTAAATACAAAGCCCTGCTTATCACGGTTAATGCTTAGCCATCCTGATCAGCGCTGGGCTGAACTATAATAAAACATTTATCTTCATCTTTAGATCTTTATCTTTATGACTTAATTCTGTTACTGTCTAGACTTTAAAAAAAAAAATAATCTGTTCTTAACTTTAGGCTTTGAAGTAGTCTTCCTGCAGTAAAATGGGACTATCGCCCTCTTTAAATTAAGGATTTTGCATGACTGGAATATTTGACTTACATCGTATCTTAGTAGCTTGCTGGGTTGTTAGTTGGACTCATATGCTTTTTCAGTTTGCGGCTGCATTGCGCCAGGAGCTGTACAAATACAAAACAGATCAAAAAGACAAATGAAAAAGCAAAGTGTTTCGATTTTTTTTTTCAGGGGCACGCAGTTAAAAGCTGATGTTAGTAAGTATTTCAATCCCCACTTCTACATCTCAGCCATAAAGGCATCCTTCCTACATGCGTTAATGGCAACAACGCTGTAGTTGCTTCGGTTTGTACAGGAAGGAAAGGACAAGGAGATTTCAGTGGATTCTGAATACAGTCCCTTTCACCTCTGCAACCCTAAAACAAGACCCACGGCCAAACCTAATCCACTGAACATGGCACCAACAGCTGAGAACAGAGCTGCTTCCACTTTGCACAAGCCAGAGCCTAGCACCAACAGAAACAGATCGTCTTGAAACGTCCTACGGGCTTATATTTAAATATCCGTTGTCCGAGGGGCGCAAGGGCTGTCTTGAATGGAAAGTACGTAACAATGAGTCTGACTCATGACTTAATGCAGGTTGCGGTCTGCAAAGTGCTGGAATATTGATGTTGGTTTCCTCCTCTAATACCATCTATTAATTCCGATAAGCTGATGTTAGCATCTTCTTGGCAAGCAATCCACGGAGAATCAATATATCAAAAAAATGAATTCTTTCTTTATGCAGTACAGCTTACCATAGGAGATTAATTTTACTTCTCCACCTGCCATTTAAGTTAGCATAACTCCATAATAATGCTGATGTCACTAGCTGAAATGCTAGTACTTTAGCCCTTTTTTCTGTATCATTGAAAATAATTTAGTCAATATGTTTGCTTACAGATGGCAATTTTCCAGAGCAGGCAGAGAAATTAACCTAAAGCCAAATGTCATCCTGTAATTGTTTACATATTGTAAAATACCCATTTATTTTGTTTGCTCTTTGTGGTCCAGCTAATTTTATCATTGCAGTTCCTGTGGCCAGGCTGTAGGCAAAAATTAAGGTTCTGACCGGCTGCAATTTTTCTCTCACAAGTGTCCTTAAAATACCCTGACAGGTGTTCTGATAGTTTTTTTTAAAGGCAGCCAATAAAATTGAGCTATGTTCAAAGTGGGCTCGGCAAAGATTTGAGCGACAACGCTTAGAAGATGGCCCTTCCCACAGGGTCCCACACTGCCTTTAAGAAAGCAAGTGCCATTTTTCTCCCAGGCAACCACCGTGACCCTTTGCCCATCCATTAATTCCACAGCAGAACAGGTTGTGACACATCAGACATGATATTTTGCTGTTGGTTAGACACCTTGTAGTATGAATAGCCCAAAGCCTGCCAAGCTCTCCTCGTGGGCTTAATCCAAATCCCTTTTACAATCCAAGAGAGATGCAACTTTACGTGTTGAATAGTGTCTAGCAGAGGAGTAGCTGGAGGATCTAACCATTAAAAACCATGATCTATCTGTGGACACCCCATGAGCAGACTTACTTCTTCTTCTTCTCCTTCTCCTTCTCCTTCTCCTTCTCCTCCTTCTCCTCCTTCTCCTCCTTCTCCTCCTTCTCCTCCTTCTCCTCCTTCTCCTCCTTCTCCACAAAGCATCTCGGGAGCCTGCTCATCTGGAAGACCTCCTGGGAAGCATCTTAAATTATTCGTATACTCTATCCACGCCACTTGAAAGAATCCTCTTTCCAGATTCTTATTTACTTATTTATTTTAAAGTGAACACAATCACCAACTCCTGAATCTTGGCTTTCCAAACCAGCAAACGTTCTCCTGCCAGTGCAAAGAAACACAACCGAGCAGCTTCCCATGTGGAAGGTCCCTAACTTCTGGGCTGCAGAATTCTCAGTGGTCATCACTGTATTATTTCGAACACACAAATATGGAAATTAGAGATGACATCAAAATAAGACACCGAAATGCAAAATTGCCAGTAGCAACTCAAGGCCCTTAAAACTTATTTTCCACAGTCATTTTAGGGATAAAAGTTCAGACATCTGGAAAAGAATGCTGCCAGAGTGAATCTTCACAAAATTTCGCTTAGTAGCTGCAACCAGCAGCTCCATTTCTGACTTCCAGCAGAGATTATATCAGACATTGATTTTAACTCACACAAGAAAGTACATGTTGAGATGCCTGCAACAAAAGCAACTGATTGTACCTTTCAAAAAAATACCACTTGAAAGGGAAAGAGAAAAGAGCTTGACTTCTCGGAGATGAAAGTTATATCTATCATGCTATTAACTTAAAAGATGGAAAAATCAT
This sequence comes from Anarhynchus alexandrinus, assembly GCA_008711295.1. Taxonomy (NCBI): domain Eukaryota; kingdom Metazoa; phylum Chordata; class Aves; order Charadriiformes; family Charadriidae; genus Anarhynchus; species Anarhynchus alexandrinus. The sequence goes on along the minus strand of VUYV01000083.1, from coordinate 3,126,190 downwards.
CTTATTGCAGAGTTGCCAACTTTAATCTTTCTGAATTGGTTTGAAATACATCTTTACAGTGAAATGAAATATGTGGGTTTGTGTATAGTAATTTCTAGACTGGGGGGGTCCTCCCTTCTTTGCCTTTTTTTTTTTCCAGTTGAACTCGTTTCTGGCAATTTACTGCTGTCTCATGATTGCTGAATAAAGGGCACACTGTAACATTTGCTGAGCAACCACAGTTCCTAAGAATTAAGTGCTAAATATTTCTAAATTGTGTATGTTTTTATCAGTCACCAGTAGCCTGAACATGTTGAATTGAAATGACTGCAGCAAGGGCCAGTATTACAGCGAACTTCTTTAAACATCCAGACTACGCTCAGGATGAACTCCTCCTCAAGAGCAGGCTTTTAAGCAAATTTCATCATTTTGTATAACCCGGTGAAGGACCAGACGTAGCTATGGAAGGGGCCGGGAAGGTGTTTGTTTACCGTATGAGCCAAGGATAAGTGAGGAAGAGAAAGAAAAACAATAGCAACAGTGAGGAGGGGGAAGACAGAAAACCAGGCTGGTACCATACCGATGGGATGCAACGCCCAGGCACCTCTCTGCACGGTTGCGTCCTACTGTCAACGTGTAAACATGCCTAAAGGGCTAAGAGTGGCTATTTACCCCAACAGCCCAAGTCACCTTGACTTTTCCATTACTGAAATTATTCTCCTTTGAAACGCTATATCTCTCCCTCAAGATTCAATTCTTCGTGTCTTGGTAGATTCGTCCACCCCCACTAAACGTATTGTTGCATCCGCGGTAGTGATGATTATATATTTGTGATCGGCTGCCATTATATGTGGCACACTTCAGCTTGCTAGTCTGTCAGTTGAAATGCTTTCAGACAGGACCCCCTCCTTGCTGAAAACAGGCAGCCATACAAGCACTTTCCTTTCTTTTTTTTCTCTCTGCTTCCACAAAAATATCTATATCTACCATTGCACAAAAGAAACCCTCATTCATAGCACACGTCCACCTCTCACAAAGATAGACGAGAGCTGGAACCGTTCATACATAGGTAGATGTATGGGATTTTTTTAATTTTTTTAAGTAAAGGTAAGAAAAAAAGACTACACATAGTTCCACGATCATATGGCTTGCAACACTATTGGCTGTGTTCTCCATAGGGATTTTTATTTCAAAAAGATAAAGGCACAGATTAATATTAAAAAAGTCTCAAACACCGAGTAGCGGTTGAAAAGTAATTTTGCCTAAAGCCTGTATCTTATTGATATTTTAAAATGGCATTCAGAACTTGCAAAACACATATGGAAAATACATGGAAACAGCTTTACTACTCTGGAGAAAGTTAACCTAAATAAAACAAAGAAAAGATTTTGATGATCTACTCTTATTTTCTCATAACTAACAAAGTTTTAAAAAACTCTGACTGGCACATACAATAAGTGGGCTTTTTTAAACTTTGGCTTTCCTTGGCAGTACATTAAATCCCTGATATATCCAAGTGGTCTGTTTGTGGCCACCAGAGATCCTCCAGTTTTGGAAGCAAGGCTGTGTGGTACCTGTCTGTGCTAGCAGGGAGATGAGGATTTTCTCATCCGAAGGCAAGGGGGCAAAGCCACTTGCGACAATGCCACACACTGCTGCATTGCCTACATACAAAACTGCATCTCCTGAAGGATTCCTCATCATTCTTTACCCGCCATCTACCAGCGAGAGGACAGAGGTGAGGATGACCCAGCAGGCATTTCTTAGGTCCCTCCTACAAGAAGGAACGAAAATTACAATCTGCTGCTGCTATTTCTTCCCCACCCCATCACCTACGGCCCCTCCTACATCATCATCTTCCTTTCCTCTGCTTCACGTGCCCATTTTATGGTTGTGGAAACTGAGGCAGTGATATCTATTGAACTGACCGCCCTTAAATTCACTGACAGAAGAAAGGTGGACATCAACTGCTATTCTGCAGTGACTGTTCCTAAATACATTCCTTTTTTGTTAAGCCCTGTACGAATGCCAAGCCTGGTCAAAATATTCATTTACTACAGCTTAAACTAAGAAAACTCCATTTATTTAAACATTTAATGCTTTGGTTGTTCTCAAAGCAAAGAAGTATGCCAGACCAGGAAAATTTTTGGCTTATTTTTGATGTTTAAATATCGGAACCTGAGATTCTGCTATTTCACTTTTGCAAAGCTCCTTTTATTCAGCCTTCGTTGCTGCCTTGGAAAAGGTGGAAGTTGCCATGGCAATCCCAATCTCCATGGCAATGCACCACACAGCAAGACATCACGGTGTCAGCGCGGACACAGCCCACGAAGCGCACGCCCTGTGGGATTACTGGGAAACCGGCCGGGAGATTTTGTGTTTGTAAACACATCACAGCATTAATTGGGCTCAGTCTTGAAGGTAGGATGGGAAGAAGGCGCAGTCAGAAAAGCAAGCAACAGGAAAACAGAATAAGGAAAGAGCTAAGGGGGGAAAATAAAACCAGCTGTTGGGGTTTGAGAGCTCTTCTAAAGCAAAGCTTGTATTACTTGAGCCTGTTTCAAGTACAGTTCCACCTTGAACAGTGGCTAGCTCAGCTCTTAATTAACCTTCTCCAGGTTAAGATCCCTGTGGGGCCTTGGAATAAATAACTTGTCAATAAGTTGCTGAGAGAGTAGTCACTCCTCACCACTGCAAACCTTCGCCCGTTCTGGTCTCCATCGCTCTTACACACAATAAACTGTGGTGTTTGGGGTTTTTCCTCCAGAAGAGAACTGACTGCCAGTGACTCGTCCAGTTTTTCCTCCTTGGGCTCTCCCTTCTGTCCTGTAGCTTTTCTCCTCCTTCTCAGCACAGTCTGCAGAATATCCTCCCCTTTTCTCCTGTACGTCCAAAGCAATTTCACCCTACATCCCCATCTCCCTTCCCATCCCTTGGCCCTCTCTTTCCCTTGATCCAACACACCTGCGTCCCTCCCTAGATAGTACACATGCATTTTGTTCTCTCAATAAATCAAAAATAATAACAAAAATATCTGACTACACTGATTTCTCCAGTTAATGCCTCATTTCCTTTTCTTTTCTAAATTCATACAGATTATTTCATTGTTTCTGCCCTCCTACATCAACTCTGCATGGAGAGGAACCGCTCCTGCTGTCCTTTTCTCTTTCTTGTACATCCTGTCCCTGGGGAATCTGATTCGGAAGTACAAACGCAGCTCTGCTGACAGCTTGCAGATCTGCCTGTACTTCTGCCTTTCCCCTTAATGAAAATTACATAGACGCTAAAGATTAAATCACTTTGGGGATGGGATTTTCAAAACTGTTCATTCGCTTGGAAATAGATTAGCGGATATTTCCCTGCCCATCACCCATTCCTATTTATAAATTACTGACACTTGTTTTAAATAAATGACTGGTAAGTGCTTAATATGCAGTGTAAAACCACCTGTGACGGGATTCATCACTTATTAATCACCAAGCCCTAGAAATACGGACCAATTATTTTTACAAATAGTATCTTGCATATCTTTTGTCAATTCTAAGCCTACGGACTGCATAGAAGGAAAAAACATGAGGATCCCCTATATATCGTCCACAAATTTGAATAAATCTAGCCTCTTTCCTGTACTATTTCTCTTTCTAGGCAAGGGTGACATTTATTTGCTTAAATATCCTTTCAGTTACTAGGTACCTGGCCAGTATTTGATAACAAATATAAATAAAAGTATATGTAACATACTGTTGGAAAACACTAATAAATCTGCCATTGACTTACAACTGAAAGCCGTGCAGTAGAAAATTGTTTTTTCCCCTACATATGGAAAATCTGTTGGAATAAAGTAAGCAGGAACCAAAGGGATTAACAGAAGTTATAAAATTGAGAAAGAAGGTGAAAGATGAAAACTTGGAGGGAAATATTTATTCTACAGTCTTTCTGCTAGAAGATAGCAGACCTTTCTTCAGTGTGCTGAGGAATATCACATTCATGTCCACTGCTGTAATTCCACTGCTTTGAATCGGGACAAGATTTCACCCACACAACACTGCGTGTGCTTAATTCTACATGCACTGAAAACAAATTGCCAAACTTAGCCCTTATTGGCTTGCTTTCCTGCATGGTGGAGCCATCAAAAGCTGCTTGAGAGGTAATAGTAAAATAGCATAAAATAGAACAGGCCTAGATTTGAAGTGGTAGTCAGCTTCACGTATAGACAGAAAACCTCTATGCAGGCTATGCTTTAGTTAATTATTATAACGCATCCCGGCAGCATCCAGGATTGATCGCCCTTGAAGATCAGCCTTAGGTGGACCTCCAGACTCAGCCAAGAATTGCAGTTGCTGCTACGAACTGCATCATGGCCCCAAGGGCTGAGCAGTGAGGAGGGAACCTGGTTCTCCTGCCTCTGGGAAAGGGGAGGAGGGTGACACTGGATGATGGAAGAGAAGTGATCATCCTGTTACACCAACAGTTTCCCCCGGTCATACAGATTCCCAGCTGCTTCCTAATGAAGAGGAGCAAAACAGCTGAGATATTGCCAGGAAAATGTTCCTGCATGTTGACACACAAGCTCAATATTTGTAGAAATATCATTAAAGGCGGTGGCATTGTCATTTGGCTTTCCAAGGAGGGAGATTACACAAATACCTCTCATTGCTTTCCGCTGCACTACTCAGCCATTCATCTAAGTTTCTCTGCTGAATGAGTCTCTACGCTCAGAGCAAATACCATTGGAGGCTAATGAGCATTTGCCTAGAGAGGGGTTCAAACGGCCAGGCCACTGAATTATTGGAAACCACGTTATGGCTGCGACAAGGGGCCCAATTACTGCCAACTGTAACGGCAGGGTTTGTAACTTGGACAACTGTCCACTGGGAACTGAACTGGGACAAAGCTCCTAACGGTCAACTAAAAATAATCAGGTCCATGAACTTCATTAAAGTCTATTCCTTGAATTCAGGCTTAGTTACACTGGCAACAGGCTGCTGTGGCAGAAAGAATTTAAACCTCACTTGGCTGTTTCACAAACAGAACAAGGGCAAACATATATCTAATTGTGCAGGGACACATGCATGCCCAGAATAACCAACCGGCTTTTATGAGTTCAAATTAAACAGCCAGCTCCTGTCCCTATAATATTCTACGAGCTTCAGCACTACCCCGGTGGTGTGACCAGCTCGTATATCAGATTTTCCTCCTACTTATTTTCACTGCTAATCTAAAGAAAATTTTTATTATTACTGTGTGAATAATCGACCCAGAAGAAGAGGAGAATAACCGCACTGCTAACAGCAAGCAAGCAAAGTTTCCCTATAGGCCACTAACAAATGCTATGTTAGATTTGTGGTCCTTCCAGGGGAGGTCCATATGTGGGACTCCTGCCTGCCTTCACACTAATTTTTGGATGAAACAGGCCTCTAGACACTGGAAATGGGATAAAACCCATACACACATTTGAAACTGCCCTTCTCAGTGTTATCTGCACTTTATTGCAAACCTCCAAAAATAAACCGCCCAGGCTGGGGAGCGTGGTTCATGTTGTACAGCAGCGAGAGCCATAAGTAACTACTTAACTGAAGAAAGCAATGGGAAAAGCAGCATTCAAAATTAATTCAGAAGGAGTCGGCGTAAGACTTAATACAGTGCTCTTGTTACTCTGTGGAACCTGTTAGCACGCATATGGCAGACAGACTTACAGGGAATATTTTCTTACCATTTGAGGGACCTCCAGAAATAAACAGGAATTTTGTTGCAGAGCAAAACTTACATGGCACCGGAATCCGCTGCAGCCTCCACTTTCCCCCTCATAAGCAATTTTATCTACAGAGCAGCACATCAATATCTGTATTTCAGTCCCTGGCTCCAGGGGTGCATTTATTGTTTCAACATCAATCAACTTCCTGCTCAAAAAACTTAAAGCAGCTCCCGCTTCCTTATTTCTATTTTCTCAACCGCACTTTCCCCCCGCTGTTCCTGCGAGAGCCTCCCCGAGCATCCCTCTGCTCTGTGAGCTGATTGCAGCTTTCTGCGGGAGAGAAGCAGCTGATTAATCACAGCCAGTACTGCATTCCCCTCCTCTAAACAACTACCATATGACCTGTATCAACCCTAACGATGAGGGCTAAAGGAACCTTTTCCTGAAGGCAAGTTATTACAAAATCAGCTATTCCTGCTTCCTTTGATCACCGATCGACTATCGGATTGCACAAATCACTGGTTTCACCCAACTTTCATCTAGTGCAATGCAACAAAACAATGCGTCCCTCCCTCTGGGTTTGTCTTCTCCATTTCATTTCTTTCTGGGTGCCCTCTGTTTTGTTTTGTTTTTTCCCTTTCCATTGCGCTCCCTGCTCAGTATTTCACACAATGCTCACACACGGCCGCAGAGTTAACAACTTTTCCTTCGATTCCAGGGGACACTGATTCATTGGAAAGCTTTCAGCACGAGTTGTAGCTGTGCCAAAAGGACGGAAAATTATAAATACTGGGAGATTAAATCTATCTTTCACATCTAAGGGAGTCAGTCCTTTGATACTTTTTGAAGCCCCGTGCTTTAAATTGTGAATTTAGAGCTCAAAAATCTATAGCTGAATGATCCTAATAATAAAACATCATAAGCAAATGGGTGAAATTGAAATGATGCTATTAAACTTTATTATGCCCTCGGTGCTTTGCGACTCAAACGGATTTTGACCAAGCGTCACATATTTACAGGACATGTCAAATATTTATTATACTTTGTCAGTCGGCTTCTGCCAGGTGCCACTTACACACTTCTGCACATAACACTTTTATTGCCAGTTATTTGGCTTCATTTCTATAAACCATTCAGTCAGCATAATCTACTGCCTATGTCAGAGTAACACAAAGGCAAATTATGAAAGATTTTTTTCCTCCTCATATACCTACTGACAAACACTTGAGCTTCAGAAATCTCTCCACACTTTAAATCACTACATCTTAAGACTGTATGAGCAAGAAAAAGCACATCTGACTTTGATCCTGTACACATCAAGCACCCACATCACCCTGTGGCTCTTGCAAGTAAGTAAAGGAGGAAAAGGAGAAAAAGCGCAGCTATAGCTGTACTTTAATGTTAGATAGGCACTATTTTCTTATTTCTCTTCTAAAGCGTTGGATAACATAATGCTGTGTAGAGGAATTGACTGAACTGACACAGGTTTCCTATTGTGCAGTGGGTGGGTTCTGAGGGTTTGGGGGTTTTCTTTGGGTTTTTTTTATCTTGGAGAATGGGGCCCTTCAATTTTTAATGGAGTTATTTAAAGTGTAATCTTGCATTTAGAATGCAAACCCCACGTTTGATGAAATAATGTATATGCACTATAAAAAACTAAGTAGTACAAGGCATAATTGGCATCCGGGAGTCAATTACTTTGTTCATAAAGTGGTTGGTTCTATAAAGCTAGTGACAGAATTCAGGCTACAAATCAGTTACATTGCTAATCCTTGACAAGCTTCACCTGCATGATTTGGTTCAATAATGTTTATTTATTTTTTTAATAAGTGGTTACATGTTTCCTGGTTTCAAAGTCAATTCTTAATTATTTCCCTACCTGGGAAATACAAATCAAGAAATGAATGACTAATAAGTAGTCCCGAGATTTAAAAGATGTAATAAAGAGGTGGATTAGCAGCCTTGATGAAGTATCTGGCTCTGAAAACACATAAAAGCAAGTTTCACGGCAGCTTTCTGAAATACTTGATGCACACAAGAGCCTCCACAGATTTTATATGGAGGCAGAAAAATTGCCTCTGCCAAAGTGAGGAATAACTCCAGCCAGCTCAGAGTTACAAACAAAGGTGAACTGAGCCCTAAGTCTACAAAATTCTCTCAGACTGATTTTGTAAAGAAGTCGAAGTCCCACCTGCATCTGGTTTTGCCTCTTACTTTCCAATGGTGCCCGTAATTTACAAGGTTGGGCAAGTCACTGAGTCAGTGGTTAAGCCTGAAGTGGAAGAACTCCAGTACCAGGTAGGTTTTTAGGCTGATCCCATAAGGGAACATCACTCCAAGTACCTGTTAAAACAACAAGAAGCTGCAACAGTCCCATATAGTTGGGAAACTGGCAGTTGCTAATTGCCTCCCTTTTCAATTTGCTGAGAGCAGCATCCAGTAGATGAAAAAGTGCTTGTTCCGATAATTAAATTATAACAAAGAGTCGACAGATACTTGTGAAATTTACATTTTTATATCAAAGATGACATTTGATAGTGACAATCCAAGTGCCTTGAAATCTGTCTTTTCAGCACTAATGACTCTTACAGTAATAAACACCTTGTGCTGTGACCCTTGCCAGGCTCTTTGTAAAGTTGAGGGGACTTTTATTGCTGTGTATATGCCCATTCTATTAAAGTTATTGCCTAAAATAACCATATTCTTTCAGTTGCCGTGGTGGATTTATCCAAGTTTCCTGATTTTTATACCTTTGTGGTGGAGAGACTGCTTGCATGAAAATTTAGTATGCTATATAACTCCCCGTGAAAAAGAGATCTTGGAACATCTGCAGATACGCAACACGGAGCTTATTAATAATGCTTCTGTAGCTAAAGGCTACAGACAGAATTAGAGACCCAAATACGGAGCATTTTGCACATACGTAAGGATACTAAATAACGATTTCTGGATATTATGCTTTTTGCTAAATTAGTTATCTGCATCATTGAGCAAGGGTATGAATATGAAAATGAAGAAAATCTGCACACACACATGAACAGGTCCTTATTTAAGTACAAGTACATATTTCTTTTGGAAAACTGTTCCAGGGGAGAACAAAAAGAAAGAAAGGAATAAGCATGTGAATTATTTTTTTAAAACCTCTTCCTAACCTCCATTCCTTAGAGCCAATTACTGCTTGGGTACGAATTACTGAAAGCAATAAAAATTTCAGCCACAGCTCTGCATCCCTGGTGTGGTACAGACACACATCCTATGGGACCATCTCTGCCCTGAATCCGTCACAGCTATAATTAAGCAGAAGTAGTCCAGGGGAAGTTACAGAGCAGGTCAGTGGCAGAAGGCAGGAATAGAAATCGGGAATGGAAGTGCTGTGAATTTCTGTCTAATGGACAGAACCTGAAATGGGTCTGCTTGAGACCTTTCGACTTCCACTAGCAGGGATGGGGTGGGGAGGGGGAAGAGAAGATGATGGGGAAGAAAAGGCAAAAGAACGAAAGAGGATTAATTTTAGGGAAAAATTAATTAGTGTTAACATTTAAATTGGGCTGGGGAGTAAGGAGTAAACCACCCAGCTTGCATTCTTTGCACCCACAGCTTTCCTGTATGTCTCTGATGATTTGTTTCTTTGAAGTTCTCCTATTGGAATCTCACCAAGGTGGTGCGGTTTTATTTAAGGGTAGGAGCACGCGAGCGAACAGAGGGGTGCAGTGGAAACGTGCTTAAGGACAGAGGAGAAGCAAAGGGACCGGCATAAGGGCTAACGAATCTTTGAGAGAAACCCTTCCAGAACGGAACCAGAAAGAAGTTTACCCGGAGAGCCTTAAGTAAAGGAAATGAAGAACATGTCAAAAACATTACCTGAAACTGTGAAATATATAATGTCAGCAAAAGGCAGATAAGGCGGTGTTATTGTAACTGCGCCTTTATTAGTGCCGCTAGGAAAAACAAGAAATTCCACATCGGAGAGCAACATTATTTTTACATCGACCTTGATAACTTGTGCTTAAGCTATTAGCAAACCCCATGACAAGAGCCTGATGAGCAAGAGAGACTGGTGTAAGAAAGCCTAGGCAGCTGGCTGCTAATAAACACATTTGGAGAAAAGACTTTTTGGCAAAGTAACCAAAATAGAACATGTCAACACATGAGGATTTGGAGCGTGGGAAAGAGGAAAGCAGAATGAAAACTCAAAAGCTGTGTGTTTGCTCCTTTCCTCACCCTTGGCACCTCCTTCCGAGTCCTTTCTGCCTTCCCCGTGCTTGACAGAAGCCCTGAGCTTTGGGGAAGGAGAAAGGTATGATATGACATTGCAACCGTTGTCTGATGAGCCATTTCCATTGAACATCGTGACTTCAGCAGCAGCCGAGCTCTTGGCACCTTGTGGCACCAGCCATCAAGTTTATCCCTTTTCACCTAATTTGAAATCCAAGCTAGGAAATTCAGCAGGAAGGCTCCAGCTGGGCAGCTGAGTAGGACCACACAACACTCCAGACCACCGTAGGGTTTAGGTTCAGCGCCTGAACACCTCCAGGACCTCTGGTGGCCGTGGGAATGCCCTGAGCACTGTGTCTGTGGAGGGAACGTAAACCAGGACACCGCCCCACGGCACATTTCTTTTACAGCAGAAAAGAAATACAATAGCCAAGGTGCCATCACCTTTAATTTCAATATCACACAGTCGCAGCTCAAATTCGCCTGAGCTTAAAACAAATACTCCTGGGCAGAAATCAATAAAACCAAACGCAAACAGCCAACAAGGCTGATGAACACCTGTACTTCATATGTTCGCTGTCTTATTTATTTAGCATCCAGCTAAAGCCTTTCTTCCCAAGGAAAATCAAACGGCAGAGTATTCCCCATGGGAGGTGGATTTTTTTTTTTCCTCTTGCTTATGTGATACCGAACATCGCTTACATTATACGAGAAGGCATTTGTCAGTGTTACTTTTATTGACACCAATTAGTCCTTTATTACATTTTCTGAGATTCATTACGTGCAGTAATTAATATACCAGGCTACCATTCAAGTCAGCATCTGTTTAACATTTATGTAGGAATGAACTAAAAATATGAAAAAAAACCTAAAACCCCACACCTAGAAAAAAACCCGAATCAGCCAGCCAGGTTCCTCCAAGGCAAATGAGAATACTTGACTTGGCACAAAGAAAAGGCGTATAAAAATAATTTGCTGATAAGGTTGGCCCACATAAAATATGTGCAGGGTTTTTGAGTTTTTAGCCACCTAATTACTGAGCTCTAAATTAGCTAATGGAAGATAATTATCTGAAATTATATTAACGTATACGTATTTTGCTGCATTTGAAGTAACTATTGAAAATTGTTAAATCTCTTCTTCCACGAGAACTGGCACCTCTGACTGCTATTCCTCATCCATCCTTTTGACTCTGGCCTTATATGCCGTGCATATATTTTCACGGATCGCTAAATGCCTTTTAATATTCTCCATGAATAAAGCATCAAAAGCTTTCTGAAATTAAGACTATTCAAGAAAGCACTGACACGTTAATTGTGAGCAGTTTTTTTTAAAGGTGCCTAATTACAAATTGGAAATACGTATGATAACGGAACCATTCATACCGTATATTAAAAAGATTTCATTATGCACAGGTTCTCTCAAGCAATCGAACATAGTCATTAAAGAACCCTCATATTTAAAGCAATGTTTTCTTAATGGGAGAAGAAATCATTATGTAACAGTTTGTTTGCCTTTTTTATTTGAATCCTAAGCCCTTGACTCTCTTCTCACTTGAGATTAAAATTCACGTGTCACTGAAACATCCTGCCTCAGTTCAGTGCAAATTCTGTCTGATTTTTAAGGAGCTGGCTCAGATCTCCCCGCGGCAAAACCTCTTTCCCCTCCACGCCTGAAGACATTTGTTTTCTCTGACTCTGGGACACCCCAGTCTCGCTTTGGGAGTACCCAACGTCGGTGGAGAGATGGGAGGACCATTGCACGAACCCAGTACTCGGGTACTGCCGGCGGAGGGGTGTGCGGATATCGAAGGAGGGCTGGTTCAGACAGAGGGCTGGCGTAGACCACGAGCCAAGCTGTTCACGGTACCTCTACGAGCAAAGTGAATGAGTCAGAGCTCACCCAAAACGCTTCCCGCGTTTGCTCCTTGCACAGTTGGTTTGGCTTTCACAGAAACAGCACGCTCCTGACAGCTTGTTTGCTTCAGATGTTTCGCTCTTTCTGGACCGAGCTCGGTGCAAGATGGAAGAAGGGAACTGCTAAAGATGCTTATTCACAGAACGCCGCGTGTGGCAGGTTACAACAGCGCGGTGTCACAATATTAGCTCAAGCAGCTACACCGAGCGTTAGGTTCTCTGCAAAACAACACGGGAGGGTGTTCAAAGCCTGGCAGACATGCAGCACAGGAGTTTAGAGAGACGAATTCAAGTAAGAGTCTGCCTTTCAGCGAAGCCCAGCCAATATTCTGCCAGTTGCCTATTAAAAATTCAAGAAAAACTAAAGCTAAGTATTCAATCCATCACTTGGGAAGCTGGGACGATATACCCCTTTCTGTACTATGCGTCTGTAGTCCCTTTCATGGAACACCTCATCCTTCACACAGCATGGAAGGCGGACGCGGAGGCATGCTTGGCTGGAGGAGGGGTCAGTGCGTACCTCCGCCAGGCAGCTCCCAACTGAATATTAAGTTTATTCCTCTTCCATCCGGGGCTTCTCGAAATGAGGATGGTCCTTTCAAGAGAGGCACCACCTAATAACATACGTGGTACAAGTGTTCCTGACTGCACGGGTGGTGTGCGTAAACTGCAATGATCATATTTGTATTTGGAATTATTTTCCCCAAAGTCAGAACCGTACAGCCAGGCATTCTGGATTTTGGAAGAGTGTAGTATTTAAAAGGTGTAAATCACACGTGCCACCTTGATCTCCTGTGCAACCTGTTGTAGGTGACCCTGCTCTGGCGGGGGCGTTGGACTTGATGATCTCCAGAGGTCCCTTCCAACCCGGACCATTCTGTGATTCTGTGCTCCTCACACAAAACAAATCAGTAGTGTTTGTGCAATAGGGATAATTCCAGCTCGTCAGTCCTATTCAGTACGAACGTTGGGGTCAAACACCCAACTGAAAATAATGGTGTATTTGCCTAAAGAGACCTGACGCCGGGGTCAGTGAATGTGCCGAAAGCGATCCCTCAGCTTTCACACAGCCCATGCACTGGGGCAGCCCGCGAGGTTACCATGCTGGTTAAAAGGCCTTCGGGTGACACATAATGAACTGCTTAAGAAAACCCATAATTGTCAAGAAACACCAAAATTGTTTAATGCTTCATCTAAATTTATTTAGTTAAGTGTTTCAAAGACAGCTTTCCTTCCTAGTCCCTGACAAAACGTTCAAGAGTGCAATTTAATTACAAGTCACAGGACAATTTGCTTGCAAATCCTTTATCTTGCGAGGAGCACGATTGATCAAAGGCATAAAAGTATTCACCATGACACATGCTTCTGACTTACAAACCCCAAGCTTACCTTAAAAAGGCAATTATAATTCATACCAAGTAGCTAGCAACCAGGCAACCCGGTCCTGCAAACACTGCAGAGCAACGTCCCATTTCTTCCAGGAGCATTTGTTCGTGGTACCTGACCTATGTCATTAAACTGCTTCAAAATTAAATACAATACTGCTGCTGAGCCTTTCTCCTCACTACCACCACCTGATTTTTGTTCTGGGCTGTTCCACTACACCTCAGAACAATTAGGCTTTGAGTAGTATCTGAGCATCTGATGGACGTTAACAAATTTAGCCTGACCCTAGCTCAGCACTGGGCAAGATGACATTGATATGGAGGGAATCGAAATTCAGAAGGCAAAAGCCTCGTCTGGGGTCACACTGGGTACCGCGGCTGAGCAGAGAACTGCATGTTTTGCTCTCAAGTTCCCGACAGTTGCCTTAAACCCATGAACAGTTTTCTTTGGTGGATTGAGATGTCCAACTCCAAGGACATGCAGATTCCCAACCTTTCTTCCCCCAGCTCCGCTCTTCTTAACATGGCGTGTCGCAGCTGAGATTTTCTGCTTAGAGTAGCAGGAAGGATGCGTTATGGGTTGTGAATACAGAGGCCCTGCATTTCAAGTACAGGCTAAACCAGCTGAAATGAGAAGATACGTATATTTAATGAAGTGGGACCACCAGAAGAAATAAAATGTGTGTGGAAAGTCAAAAAAAGACCCCTTGCGTTTTCTAGATATGCGGGATTTACAGCAAAGCATAAAGTTCAGGCATTAATAGATGAGCTAACCTGAACTTTTCATAAAACCTGCAAAAATATTTTATTTCTATGAGAAAGTTCCACTCATTGCACTTTGATAGAACCTTTGCTACATCACCTTGATTTCTATCTGAGTCTGTCAGAAAATGCCAAAGGGACAATCAGACTAAGTGCTGAAAGTGCAAATTTCCCCCCCCCCCTTACTTACAACTTTTGCATGATCCAACCCTTTACACATTTAGTTCCTGATAGAAAACATACAACATCCTCCTTGAAATTTATCCCTCTTTTCCTACTTATAATTACAAAGTAAAAGGTGTTCAACCCATGTTTGCTTAATGAAAGATAAAACTCTTCCTCTTTTTGTGTGAAAAAGCTGAAATTTGAATAAGGCATCAATAAAGACATTTAAAAGTAGCAGCAAATTAAAACTGTTATCACTTGCCAAAGAATGAAATGCTCTTAGAGTAGCTGCCAGACCGTTTGCTGGGACGCAAACAGCCCTACTCCCCACTTCAGTGGGCTGCTTCATCAGTTTTGCACAACTGCAGCCATATGCATTTAAATTGCATTGCTTCTGATCTTGAATGGTATCACTAAAAAAATGATCAAACTTAGAGGAAAGTAATGTTTTCTGGCAGAATCTGAATTTCCTGAAAGGGAGAGAATAAAGACAGCTTCATTGTATGTGTCCCTGCCATAGGTGCCCTGCACAATAAGGTTAATTACTCCACTTCTTTACCTTTGGTGTTACTGTCACCATTACATATCTGCAAGTTTATCGTTAGTATAGCTAAAAATGACGGTTTGCCACAGTATCTTTGGGTAAATGCTTTTGAGCGAGATAAGAATAACTCCACTCTAGGTGACGAAAATAAACTTGTACGTTACACTAAACAATAACATCTATGAAAAGAGAATTAAGCACATTGTGCGGATGGTAATTAACACTTGCAGTATGAAGTTAATAGCTGTAATCTTCTGACCTGTGCTGCGTGGGAGGTCCAACTGTTACATTGTCTTTTTATGGACTTTATTTCATATTCTGCAAAGGAGAAGAGACTACGACTCACTTCCCGCGAACCGGAATGCGAAGTGCTACTGCGGGAAAGTTCTGCGTGGGGCACATTAAATGACAGCCACACGTGCAGACTCCAGTTTTGCTAAGAACGAAATTCCCTGTGAAAGTGAAGGGAAAAAGGAGAAGCACCCACTGGCACGTTGGCCATCTGCGTGTAACCAGACAACTCTAACACATAAGCCACGAGCAACACTTGCTACTCCTGTCCTTTCCACGATCATTTACCACGTACGGGTCATAGCCATGAACTTATAGCTTATAAAAATAGCTTACTTTCCCTCGCTGGCCCTACATAACCATTTGAAGAACAAATGAAAGAAGTCAACCATATGAAAACCCAGTGACTACGTATTTCCCATCTACACCTACACATGAACCCGGTTAAATTCAGCACATCCCGAGCCAGGCGTGGAGCCCGGCTTGGCCTGGATCACCACGTAGTCACACC